>JARFJB010002287.1:1327500-1342500 GCA_036346205.1 Vesta saturnalis | reverse complement strand
TATAATGTCCAAACTTTACCAAAGTTATATACCTAATACATTTGATTAGGTCAAAACGTGACTACATTTTTGTGTTTGTGATTTTTATGTAGCTACATGAATAATCTCTCAGAAGAATAATTTTATTAAAAAAGAAAGTTTGTACACTAAGAGTAAATTGCTGTTAAATATACGTTCAATTTTAAAGCAGTTAATTCGGGGTATATTACTCGTACCATTTTGGATCTAAAATAAAAAAGTTAAATATGATTAAAATCATAACACGCCACTAATTTAAAAGTTTTAATTGCGTTTCTTCCAACAACAAGCAAATTGTCATAAAAGCTTAAATTAAAGTACAGTGCCATACCATGTTTCTTTATTGCGTAGTACAATTTAAAAAAGGTTTTACTTAATTATCTTAATTAATAACGCAACTAGTAACTAATTATTTTTTTGATAGGAATCCATTAATACAGTTTCACGCGTAAATCGTTAGTGTAACAACTTCCATAAGCTCACGAAAAATAAAAATGATAAATGATATATTAGGTTGACTCCCTACGAAAAGCAAAAACAAAATAGAATAAAACCTTTTTTTTTGTTACTGAATGTGTTTTTGTATTAAAATGAATCCATTAGCTCTAAAGGATTACATCTATCACATATTGAAGTATTGATTTCACGTTTTACTTATACCGTTGGTAACGACTGTTGGCTAAAGGTAAGCACCTATAATTTATAATTATATTATACGTACCGCTGTTAATAAACATAAAGCTAATTACGTGCATAATCTTTACGGATTTATCTGAAATGAAATGATCTGTTCTATATATACGTTGTACATTGTATAAAATAGATCTTTATCCGGCAGAAACGATTTGAGGTTTATGAGCTGAAAGAAGAGATAACGTCATTTACCTTTTAAGTATTTTATTTTAGTTGTTGATTTTAGAATAGCATTTTCCTAATGGCACTGATACAAAATTATTGCCTTTGCTTAATGTTTTCAAAAGACTGTGAATATACGTGGAATGAAAATTAAAATGAAATACGCATTCTCTGTTAGTTTATATGGAACCGTATATTATATATTATATTATATTTTTTCTCCTTTTGATAGGTTTTAAATAACATTTATAAAATGTATTGTATATTATTTTCAGTCGTAACGGTTTAACTAGTACTAGATTCTAGTTAACTTGACACTTAACCATCAGTTTTTAATGAAATCGAGGGGAGAAATAAAGATTTTCCGACGATAATTGAAGGGGTGAGTGGATGAAGGGGCTATGTAACGTTTTGATTTTTTTGGAGTTATTACAATGGATGAAGGGGTTATGTGTGGAATTCTTCTGTAGCACCTTCATGATTGTGAAATTCATTCTAACAAGGAAGAAACCTAGAGGATGAAGGGGGTATGTTCATTTAAAAGAACAAAATCTGATGGATGAAGGAGTTAAGTGACACATGACCCCCTCTTCCATTCATAAAGCCATGAAAGCAGTAACATAACCCCTTCATCCACACAATAAAACGTCAGTGTGAAGTAAACACGTGTATTATTATTGGCCTTTTATTTTGTTAATTATTGTGTTTACCTTACTAAAATGCACTCTAGGAGTAAGAGATTATTACGTTTGGCTTTAGAGTCAACTAGCAATAATATAGATGGAGATAAATCAAGAAATAGTGATAGTTATGATGTTTATAACCTACAAAATATTAATGAACCAACAACTTCAAATCTGCATATTTATGAAAACAACTATAATGAAGGTACGTATTGTTCATTATGATTAATGATAGACATATGATTACTGTAATAACATTGTGCATAAAATTTTTAAGTTACATTATCTTGTCTACACATTTTATCAAAAATTTCACTCTCGTGAACGTCGCTTTCGCCATTTTTAGTCGTTATGAAATTATTTTCTTTTTAAAAATGTAGAAGTTTACCAATGTAGTACCTAAAAATGAAATGTTTACTAAAGTTCCCATTCGTGCGCGCGAGCGTGTGTGTGCGCGTGTGTGCGTGCGCGCGTGTGTGTGAGACTATAAGGCGATAGTTATAGACGTACAGCCATATGAAGGGTCTACGATTAACCATGACATACCTTCTTTTTTCCAGATTTTGGTCCAGGCTTAAGCGACTCTGATAGCATCGAACCCTTTGATGGGTCTAGTGAAGAGTATATACCTGATGACTCAAGTAGTGAATCAGAAAGAAGTAATGAAGTAACTGAAGAAGCCATTGTTCCTAAAAGTTTGCTCAAAACTGACACAGTTGTTCATCACTATGAGAAAACAGAAGAGATAAATGATCAAGCAGTAGCTCCGACCCTAGGAAAAAGGAAACATTTTTCACCCAAACCAAAAACTTCCAGAAAGAGGAAAATAAATATAGAGCAATGGGTAAAGCGTAAAGCTGCCATTTCTAGAGAAAAGGGACAAAAGTATAAATCCTACAAAGGTGCAGATATTGCTGCGAAATCGGTTGCCATGGGAAATTTGTGTCCAGATAAATGTCGGTTGAAATGCTCGGACAAATTTGCTATAGAGCAACGACAGAACATTATGTGTTCATTTTATAGACTGGACATAAACGGAAAAATGCTCTTTTGTTTAACAGTATCAGTGGACTTCCCAGTGCGAAAAAGAAAGGTGCAATTAAACATAAAACTGCAACATATCAATACTTTTTGACGTTTGAGAAGAAGCAAACATTGGTTTGCAAAAGAGCACTTATGTCGTTGTACCAAATTAGTAAAAAGAAAATTGAGGTAATTCAACAAAAAATTAAGGGGGGTTCAGCAGCACCTAGTCCTGATAAACGAGGTCATCATTCAAACAGGCCACATAAAATAAAAGATGAGGTAAAAGATTATGTAGTGAAACACATTTCGAGCTTCCCGTCCGAATTTTCTCATTATTCGAGGACTTCCAACATAAATAAAAAGTACCTGTCCCCTTTGTTATCATTAGGCAAAATGTACGAACTATATCTTGAGCTCTGCACGAATGAAAATAAACCTGAAATTTTCCGCATCAAACTTTGCTCTTACCGCAGCATATTTGTAAATGAATTTAATCTGTCTTTCTCTAAACCCAGAAGCGACACGTGCAGCACATGCGATGCTGGAAAATCCAATGACGAACATACTGAAAATTATCACACAGCTTTCGAATCAATGAAAATTGACCGAGAGTTAGCCCAGTCATCAGATAATGTGGTTTACATTACCATTGACCTCCAGCAAATCATGCCTTTACCTAGGCTTACGACCTCAAAGGCATTCTACCTCAGGCAGCTATCGTTCTACAATTTTGGAATTCACATTCAAGCTAAAGGTGTGAGTAAATCAATCTTTTGTACATGGACAGAAAATCAAGGTTCCAAAGGAAGTACAGACGAAACAGATGAAATATTTCGGTCCAAAGATCATTTAATCATCTGGTCTGATTCTTGCGGTGGCCAGAATAAAAATTTTTTATTAATTTGTTTATACCAGTACCTTGTACACAAGAATATATTTAAAGTGATTGATCACAAATACCCAGAAGTTGGACACACGTATCTCGACTCAGATCGTGATTTCGGGAGGATTGAAAAGAATCTTAGAAACCACGAAGTTCTCTTTACCCCAGAACAATACAGACATATTATAACAAAATCTGGTAGGAAAAATTTAGTCATTGATATGTCATATCACTTCAGAGTCACAGAAAACTTGAAAAGATATGAAGTTATACAATAGAAAGAAAGATCTTCTTAATGGAAAAGTTAGATTCAGAGACGGTATCAAGTGGGTTCGAGTGGAAAACTATGGATCGTACCTATACAAGGAGTGTTACGATTACTATACTCCATTTAAAGCAGTCAATATTATGAAAATTCGTAATGTAGTACCTCAGCTTGACAATGCAGTAGTTATTGTAAGGAACCCGAATCGGAAAAACGAGGTTTCCGAGGAAAAATTGAGCACTTGAAACAGCAGCTACAATTTGTCCCTGATGAGCACCAGTGGTTTTACAGAAATATTATAACAGAGCACGGCGCAGCAGCTGAAAATCACCCTTAAAAATAAGAGGTTATAATGAAACAAAGTTGAACTTCCTACAGGTGTATACAAGGTTGAATATTGATAGGATTATAGTTTAGTTGTTCAATGTTACTTTTCTGTAGTCTAGTTTATGAAATTAAATAAAAATAATTTGTATTCATTTTTTTGTCTTTGATATTTTACTTTTGAATACCCTTCTTCCACTATGAACATACTGAATCAATAAAAAAAATGAATGAAAGAAGGGGCTATGTTCACAAAAAAACTTTTCTTTTATTAACAAAACCTAAAAAATTATTGAAACATACCAAGGTTAACATACTTTACCCATAGGAATAAGAATTAAAATATATTAGGCTATAAATATGTATACCTATAAAGTTACAAGGTTAACACTTTCAAGTCGATTTTCTCAAAAGTTACTTTATGTGACATAACCCCTTCATCCACTCACCCCTTCAATTATTAGGAAATTTGCATACCGGATGTATCCCCATGTACAGGATGATCCATTATAATGTCGCCTGCCTTTAACTCTTTTATTTTACGTCTGACAAAAAAAAATTCAAAGTAGTGTTATGTATGTACTGTAAAACACTTTCTTTCTACGTATAAGAATAGGGAAAACAGAAAGTTTATTTTTTTTTTTAATGAATCGCCCAATATATGAAATTATTTTTTGATTCCTGGTAAAATTATTCGCATAATACATTAAATATACCATATATCTGTATTCAACCGTTTCTGACATATTCGCATTTGAAAGATTATTTATTAATAAAATAGCATAATTATTATCAAAACATCATTATTTTATTAAACAGCTCTTACAAATCCAGAATCTTTTGGAAACGCAAGGTTATCTTCATTTAAATTATTTCATTCCCTATTAAACTCGTTTTCCAAGAAATTTAAATAGCCGGCACCAATAACTCGATCACCCACGATACCACAATGTTTCTTGAAAACAAGAAACTCTAATGGGAACGTTTAACTTTATGTCACTGCAGTTGTGGTTATTAAGTGTTGTTAAGTAAGTAGAAATTCCTTACTCAGACAGTGAAAAACAAATTACTTCAATTTATTATATTAAAAATAATTTAGTTTGTGGCGCTGCCATTAGAAATATGATAGAAGATAATCCCGGTATGCATGTCCCAAGTCGAAAAACGTTTACATCTATATACAGGAAGTTTCAAGAAACGTTAAAATTACAAAGTAAGAAAAGAACTGTGAACGTAGATGGAAATGCTGAATTAAATATTTTGCTTGCCATAGAAAACATTTCAAAATCATTACGAGAAGCAGAAGAAAATATTCACCAAACTTCAAACGGGAACGCTTAAAAAATGTGGCCTGAAGCCATATAAGATTAAACCTATTACAAAGCTTACCCAAATGCAAGAAGTTGATCGCGTCGCAACTAATTCTAGATAAATATAAACAACAATTTTTTGGAAACAGTTTTATGGACTAGCGAGTCTACCTATTCTACGAGTTGCCTGTTTCACCGAAAAAATATTAGACAATGGATAAGAGAGAATCCACATTCTTATAGGGGATTCAGTTTTCAAGGGCGACAATCCGTCAATGTGTGGTGTGGTATATTTGGCGATCGAGTTATTGGCCCGTATTTTTTTGATACCGATAAATGGAGCCCATTTTTGGATTCATGGAAAATGAGCTAGAAGAATATTTAAATGTGCCTTTACATATGTTACAAAATAATATTTCTCATAATATTCGTGGTGTGCTTAATTATCTACACGGAAGGTTTCCTGACTGGATTGAAAAAATGCACCAATTAAATGGCCAGAAAACTGGCCCGATTTAATGTCTATGTATGCATTGGGGTTATTTAAAACAGTTACCAAACTGAAAACCTCAATTACCTTAAAGATTTAATACAGAATGAAGTTATTCATTTAAATGAAAGTAACCCAGCGTTTATAACAGATTCATTGGGGAAACATAGAAGAATACACATACGATGTGTTGAAGGAAATGGAGGCCCAGTAGAGCATCTTTATATTTAACTACTCATTGAGTTTGTTTTTGTTTTGAGAGATTTCTTGATTTGTCACAGCTGTTTAATAAAATATTTAATGTTTTAAATTATAACATTTTATTAATAATTAATCTTTCAAACGCGAATATTTCAAAAATGGTTGAAATTAGGTTATATGGAACATTTAATGAATTATGCTTAGAATTTACGAGGAATCAAAAAATCATTTCATGTATTGCGTGATTCATCAAAAAAAAACTTTTTGTTTTTCCCTATATACTGATCATTTTTCCAAATATTTTTATACGCAGAAAGAAAGTATTCTCCAGTACATACATAACCCTACTTTTAATATTTTTGTCATACGTAAAATAAAAAAGTTAAGGGAGGGCAACAGTACAATGGAGCACCCTTTATAGTCGACTCTCAGTAATTGAACACTGGTTAATTTGAATCTTTCGATAATTTGAAATTGTTTCCCGCTCCCTCGATAAATTGAAAAACTCAACATAATTTGGTCCCTTTGAAGTTGTAGCAATAGCATCTTGCTCGCCGACATTCCACAATTTGAAGCCGGGGTTTCCCTACTCTCTATAATTTAAAGTCGATCACTGTCTGCATGCCCAGCCCTGGCGTTTGTTTGTTTACGTTACATACATAATGTTAGAGTTTGCAGTCTTTCAATCTTTTGAATCTTTAAGTGTCAATATGAGTTCGAGAATAAGCAAGTATCTTTCTATAAGTGAAGAAAATCGTGTGATTTAAGCTGTGAAGAATGAACAATTAAAAACAGATGTCACCAAATAGTTCGGCATTTTACCATCAACATTATTGATGATTTTGAAGAACAAATATCGCGTCACCGGAAATGCTTTAAGTGCTGGTAGAAAAAGATCACGTCAGGGTGAATTTTCCCGTCTTGAGAAGTACTTTCTTAAGTGCGTTCGTCATGGTAGAGGACAAAACGTTCCCGTGTGCGGTTTCATGTTAAAGGAAAAGTCACTCTTTCGCGCAATCTTTTGGGATTGAAGGATTTACAGCAAGGGAGGGGTGGCTTTCAAATTTCAAAATCTGCCACGCCATCACATTTAAAAAGATCTGCAGAAAGAGCGCTAGCGTAGACAGTTCCATTTTTTCCGAATGTTCTCAATGGATTGACGAACTAAATCAACTTTTGAATGGCTATATGACCAAAATGTTTCTCTGATCGCACCCTGCCGTTCAAAGACGAAAAATGACATAATAGCAAGGGTAGAATAACTGTCCTTCTAGGATGTAATATGGACGGATCTCAAAAGTGGAAATCACTAATTATAGGAAAATTTTCGAAACCACTCTGTTTCAAAGGAACCAAGTCGCTGCCCACAACTTATCGGTAAAACAAAAAATTATGGTTGTTTAATGAATGGCTGGCATGAAAGATGAAAAACGCAAAATATTACTGTTCTTGGACCGTACATAATAACTTGACCACGTAAAATTCATTTTTTTCACCCAGCACGACATCAAGATTGCAACCATTAGAACAAGGCATTATTCAAAATTTTTTAAACTCTCTACCGCAGAGAAATTGTTTCTTTATAGCATTGAAAAAGGTGAGCATAACAGTTTTAACCACAATAATCATGGTTGATGAGGCCTGGAAAAATGTCAACCCTACCAACCTTTATAACTGCTTCATAAACTGCGGGTTGAAGCAAACCGAAAACGGAGAATAGTCATTAGAACCGCCCAATGTTACGAATTCGGACTCATGGTGGTGACTTCTACATGACCGGGGAGAGTTAACGTTTGGGGATTATGTTCAAGTTGACGATGACATCGGTACCCATGGTGCCCTAACTGATGATTAACTGTTGTATTTGGTCTCTCTGGAGGAGGAAGAGTAAGAAAACAAAAAAAAACACTACCGATTCCAGTCACAGAGACAAGACATTTTTTACTACTCTACGTTCCTACGCCCTCAAAACGGAAACAAGTGATGATTTCTTCTCAACTTTCACTGTTATAGAAAATTCACTGCACAATGCTAGATGGAAGTCGCTTACTCGAAGGAAAATTACGGACGTTTTTTTTTAAATGGACATTTTTGCACGTACTGTACAATCGTCATGATATGTAAGTATATTTGAACTACTATTATGTTGAGCTTTCGGTAATTTGAATCTTTTCTCTGGCCCCTTGAGATTCAAATTATCAAAAGTTGAGTGTATTAGAGGAACCACATGACTGACACAAAACTTCACGGCAATCAAATTTTTAAACGTGGTTGAAGACAGAATAGTTTTCAGTGCTCGCTTCTGTACTTATTTTACACAACGCTCCTTCAAATTTCATTTCAAGACGAGAGTATATTTTATTACTTTTTTTTAATTTAACCGTCAAAGCGCCAGTAGATTCTTATATCCATTGTGCATAATTAAGGTACTCGGGTACTAAATTTTAAATAGGAAAAATTATATTTGCACCACTGTTTTTCAAAATTGTGGATATAGATGCATACTGCTGTATGTATGTTACATTATAAGTTGCACTTCTAAATAGATAATTGTCCATTAAGCTTCATGTAATTACCGACAGCCGCGAAGAGTACTGCTAATGCGATTAATAGTAATCGATTTGTCTAATTATTGCGAATGGCTTGCTTTTTAATTTCAGATAAATATGTCCAAGATATTTTTTTGTAAATTGATGCAACTATTTATGATTTTTTATAATTAAATTGTAACCTATATTAAGGATAGCTATACTACATTTACCGAACAGAAATAGTTATGCTCCTCCCCAAAAATTCCCGCTATATTTAAATGCAACTTTGTTATTGGTCGCATTTTTAAAACCCGGAACACAAGCAATTACTTGCTTCCAACTGTTATAGTTGACCTACCTAACAGAACAGACGTCTCTAATTTTGTTTTATTCAATATCATACAGTATAAGTGTCTTGTATTCTCTGTTTTTTAGAATAAAGTAAAGTGTGTTTTGCAACCGTATCTTATTCTAAATGTAGTATATAACCCTATCGTCCTTATAAAAAGACACCTTATTTTGACCTAATCCAAAACTTCAAATATTTTTAAACTTCCTTTGCGTTACTTTATTTTATATAATTAAAAACAATTTGAAAAAAACCAGTATGTGACGAATCTTTGTTTATACCCAATTCCACCTGTAATTTACAAACTTTGCTTTACCGTAATAATTTGTAGTCTCTTTAATATGTTCTTAGGACGTATTGTTACAAGTAATAAATAGTTTTTCTACTGTGTGTTAAAGTGCCAATACCAAAAACATGACTCTTTGTGATTTAGTCTTGACAAAATGACATTTCAATTTGTGGTTTTTATAATTTTGTTGGTGTAAAACTGGTCACTGCTTATATTGGCCAACATTTAGAGGGAGGAGCTTAACTATTTCTGTTGTGTAAACAGATTTCAGTTTTCAGCAAAATTTTGTACAGATCGTTAGCGTAACTTACTTTTGCAGTATTTATAAGGAAAGTCGTAAGCTGTTTGAAATCAGTTATCTTCTCTACAGCGAAGTGTTATTATATTCAACATTTCACTTAATAAAATACCAAAATTGATATTTTGAAATTACTATTGACAGTTTATTAGTGTAATAAGTTATACTAACCTTCGCTTTGTTTCTTTTTTCTATTTAGACTCATTGACAAGCAACAACAGGCACATAGTTCAACCCTAAATAAAGAAGAGTTGAGTGATAGTGATCCCAAATATTTGTGTGAAGACTCTGAGGACGAATTTATTCCACCACAACCAACAACAGGTGATTTGTCCGAGTTTTCGAGTGTTGAAGATGTGAAAGGTGTTGAAATCGAATTAAAGGAAAGTATGCCCAATCGTATTTGTCGCTATAGTTAGAACTCAGTGTAAAACACGCCAGCTGCTGTTAGCCGTATCTAGAAGTACAAGATTGTCCGTCAAAAATCTGGTCCCGTGCATCTACTAGAGGTTTATCCGTAAATGATACGTTCAAATCTATCTCTTCCGAAGAAAGGGTAGATATTATTGTGATCGTTTCTGCCAGAAATGGAACGCATAGAATCCAAGCAAACCTCTTAAAAAGAGGAGTCATTTGAATACTCAAGAATTGTATACATATATTGGATGGGTGAACAACATTCCAATAATTAGCACCTCAAATTGTTTAGGAGGACGGATTCGTATCCTTTGTATCGAGCGACAATGGGAATCAAGTGGTAGATACACCGCTTCAATCGCTTTGATAACGAGAATACCAGAGGTAAGCAAGTAACATCGGATATAGCCTGCTATAGCGGGGACCTTTGGTTGATTCTGCCTGAAAATCTATCATCAAAATATGTATTATTGTGTTACGGTGGATGAGCAGCTTTTCCCGTTTAGAGGTAGAACGGCACATTCCTTCCAAACTGGCGAAGCATGGCATAAAAGTTTGGTGGGTTTGTGGAGTACACCCATTGTATCCAATTACTGGACAAATATGTACTGATAAAGGACAGAACGGTCCAAAAACCGATCAGGGATAGCTAGTTGTAACGGACTTATGCTTTCAGTTCAAAGGGTACTGAAGAACCGTCACCATGAATGGCATTCCCCCTGGCTTCAATATTGCTCAGCTGAACTTTCAATTCTTGTAACAGTAAATCAAAACAAGCCTTAGATCCCAAAGGATTTGAAAAAGAGTAAAGATAAAGAGGAACAGCCCTCCATATTTGGATTCCGTGAAAATGGCAAAGTTACCATCTGTTTCAATGTCCCTAAGAAAGAACGCATAGTTACAGTCCTCTCAATAATGAATAATCATATGAGGATCACCGGACCTAAAGGAAAAGCGGAAGTTGTCATATACTATAATGCAACTTGTAAATTCCTTTGCTTTACAATAATTAAAGTAAAAGGGTTTAATTTAATTTGCCTCGGTCTAGCTCAAATAGGGTCTTGTCTTAACAAGACGGGGGTGGTTCATATTTTGGTGCTTAACACTGTACACTTTGAATAATACAACAAAAATATTTTAAACGTATATTACCTATTTTTTACAAAACTAAATGAAATAAATTAACAACAACAAAACAAAGCTTATTAGGGTTACCCGGGAGGTTCTGGTTGGCAGCGCCCGTTTGGCTGATCCCCCGTGGACGGTAGTGGAAGTTACTGGATCCTGAGCCGTCTCTGTGGAAATATAAATTATTGTGGTTCAATTGCTAGTGTGTTATGATCCAAAAATCCTAATAATGACGATTTAATTTAGTTTATTACGACCGTTCAGGCCTACCCTGTAAACGGAGGCTTGGTATTTATCAGGTGGCGGGTAATATTCTATATTTTAGATAAGCCGGGGCCAATAATCGCGTTGGTGTCTTTAAGCAGGCCAAAGAGAAAATCAATAATTTAAAGTAACCTTGGTGCGTATGACTATTCTTATACGTGATTTGGCTTTCAGGCTGACTGGATATGAACTCAGTACTTGGAATGCTTCACACAGGACAGGTTAATATTTACACGTTTTAAATGCAAATTGTACGTACGCGTTTGATTATCTACCCTAACTAATCAGGATGATCTCAGGATTTCTTAATTAGTGGAGAACGTGTTTACAGTAACGAAATGAATATCTAACATTTAATTATGCCCGGAAAATAACGTATTAATTCTTTATTATTAGAAAAACGTCTGTTTTTGTTAAACGCGTATAACTTTTGTATAAGCGAAACTTATTCTAACTAATAAATACAGGGAAGACGGAGTTTATCACGATCTTTCACGTTAGTTATTCTTATTAAAAGATTGCTTCTTTTATTAATTAATCTGAGGCGAGTTTACACGACCTTTTAGGACTGCGTGTATTAAACTGAACAGTTCTGAGAATTGTTTCCGACGGAATGCAGGTGTCTTAAGTAAGTGATTATTCTCGGGATTGGACTTTGGACATTGGACTTTGGACTTTGGACTTTGGACTTTGGACTTTGGACTTTGGACTTTGAACTTTGGACTTTGGACTTTGAACTTTGGACTTTGGACTTTGGACTTTGGGCTTTGGACTTTGGACTTTGGACTTTGGACTTTGGACTTTGGACTTTGTATTTGTATTGCTAATTTTCCTCAGGATCTGGTCGGTGTATTGTATGTGTAATATCTGGTTAATGAAGAGCCCTTTATAAGATTCTGGGTCCAGCCCGTCGACTGCTGTACAAAGGGATCTCCTGGTGGAGCGGTAGAATTTGAGCGAGTACCCTTCTTGCTGCTGGAGTAAATGGAAGATGACTTCAGGGCGTTAACCCGAAGTAGCAACGTCCTGGTTTGTGTGTATGTGTGCCGAAGGCAACTTCAGGTTATACAGCCTGTCGTATACTTCTAGTGTGTGTACTGGAACGGTTAGATAACTTCCGGGCTCTGCAGCCAGTCATTTGTCTAGGTGTCTGGTGTAATGTTTAAGAAAAGTGGTGCAATAAAACTTACGTGCTGTTAACCTTAGCGTATCTCAACCAGCAGTTTGATTGTATAATGCTGATTTACTGGTGACGGCGGCGAAGTAACGCGACTAAAGATACACGACGGTTCAGGATGAACGGAACCGGTAATCGACAGGTCGGCGACGTACACAACGAAACTAACTACGGCAGGCGCGCTCGGTTCTAGATTCTAGATGCTGGAGACGCGAGAGTAGCAGGATAGCGGAGTCGCGGAAAGTAGCGGGAAGTAGAGTAGAATTTCTTCCGGTAGCGCCGCGGTTTTTATAGCTGATTCGCGGTGGGTGGATCCGACTTCTATGCAAGGGTCCTCTGGCTGTGATTGGCTGAGGGTTCTCGGACGTGAGAGCATTTTATGCTTTTTAATATCTACGTCGGAGGGGATTAAAATTAATTATTTATGATGTAATATCGCGCAATCTTTTGTAATGGGTTTTAATTTTAATCAACTTTATCTAGCTTGATTACTATAGGGCAATTAAAAAAATAATTCATTACAAAAAAATTTAGTAAAGTTAAGCTGGATCTTTACAAACTAAAGGAAGTGTAGATAATATGGATAAAATAGTTACTCATTTTTCAACAAAAAGAAAGACACTTCGTTGGACACAAGCAGTGTTTTTCAATGTGTTAGATGCAGCTGCCCTAGCACCCTATTTAATTTATTCCTAAAACAGTCCTAGAACACGCAACTTATCACACAGCTGGTTAAATTTCCTTGGGGATCTAGGCTAACAATTTTGTATGAAATTGAAATGTCATCAAAGACAAATAAGTTTGTGAAACAAACAACTAGGGTTTTTCCTCAGTCCTCGACGCATTCACCACCAAAGTACGCTTCTGGACGGACGAAATATGTCGGTGGCTGTTTTGTTTGTAGATGAACATCCTGAGTTCAAAGGAAGACCCAAAAATATTGCGAAAGTAAACAGCCGATCATTCCGTAACAATAACAAAGTGTTGTCATTCCACTTTGTAAATCTTATGTGTACCAAGACTATTCTTTTATAAAGGAATACATCTTTGTAGTACTCTTTTTCTTGTTTTACTTCCTTTCACCTTTCTTAAGATATCCACGCATATCCCTATGGAAAATATTTATAGGTACCAGGGTACATTAACTCTTCTTTAACTTCTGGTTTATGCTAAAACTCATTGCTTTATTGCCATATGACTGTATCATTATGTAATACTAGTCCATCAGACGAAGCAGCTCAAAATGTATAACTTTGGTCTATAAACAAACCACATGGTTGTATTGTTTTATTAAACTTGAAAAAAAATTCTTTTATTGTCTCATATTATGGTTTTTCAGTGCAACGTTCTCCTTATCTTCATTTTGCTTCTGGCATACTCTGCAAAATTTATTGTTTACACCTTGTACATTATTTTTATGGTCTGCGCTCCAATAGCGCATGCGACACCAGAAGAAGCGTTGTAATTAGTTTTATACGAACGCTTACTCCGAGCATCATCTACAATTGCGGTAATTAGTGGAACACCGTTGTCATCAACATCTCCGTTTGCAATTCCTAAAGTTTCCTCTTCTTTACCAACTTGTACCATGTCTTCAAGAATTGTTTGCTTAATGACGGATTGGACATTTTCTTCATGCGAGGCGAATGTACGTGGCGACATATATGGTGTATCCATTGAGGCCAGTAGCTCTGATAACTGCGTATAACCTATACTAACAGAGTATGCTCTACACGGTATGTTTAGAAGTTACTTTTGTAATTACATACTTGGCATTATACATTACGTAGTATGTGCTTGATAGACCACTACGTTTTTCAGAAGTAACCTGGAGGTCGTAAAAGTCACACCCAAAACCAGAATGTTTCAGGTGTATTAAACCTTGGCAAAAATGGTTAATATTTATTATGCGCCTTCCATACAAACTGTGTGTTGTCTCTAGAAAAGCTTCAAATTCTATGTCTAATTTAGGTAATTCTCGATCATCTATCCCTGAACGTTGATGTGTTTCTGTTTGGTCTTTGCTGCAAATACTTTAAATTGGGGATATAAAAATTAAATTGATGTAACCATGGTCACTCAGAAAGAAATGTACCTACTGTATTTTTCTCATACACACACACAAAAGTAATTCATTCACGTCCGTTATAATATTAAAAACAAGCATAAAGCGTAAATGGTGAAATCGCGACTTTCTTGCACAGAACGATTACTACTAATAAACATGCATAAATTCTGTTTTGAAAAAAATTGTGCACTTTTTGGATCTTTCTTTTAAATCTACCTGCGGTGAGTGGTATAAAGTAACTCACTCAACGATTTTACTGGTATTACCTGCACCTATTGTTCTCTAAATAAGCTGTTGTAGATCATGCTAAAAGATGTGAACAAGACCTAACTCTTCATACTTTTGTAATATTGCTTGCCTATTTTTAAATTTTAATTAATTAATTACTGCTCCTATGTACGCTTCAAAGGAAACTCCTTTTAAC
>JARFJB010002287.1:1307500-1322500 GCA_036346205.1 Vesta saturnalis | reverse complement strand
TAAGAACTTTGGAAATGTTAAACTCACAATTTCCATCTATAAGATTTACATATGAAGTAGAAATCGACAACCATCTTCCTTTCTTGGACGTAATGGTAGAAAGAATAGATAACAAATTAATTTTCGATATTTATAGAAAATCTACCTTTACAGGTAGATATATAACTTCAAATTCATACCACTGCTATCAGCATAAAATGGCCGCGTTCCATTCTATGGCACATCGCTTAGTTTCTTTACCTTTAAATCAAGAAAACTATAAAAAAGAATATAACTACATTCTGAAGTTAGGTGAAATTAATGGATATTCTAAAAAAACTATTCGTGCAGTTATTCAGAAACATGAAAGAGTTCGGCAAAGAAAACTCTTACGACCTTAGTTTTCAAATTTAGACCCTGTTATCCGTTTTAGTTTACCGTTTTTTAAATCAGTTACGAACTCAATACAGAAGTGCTGTAAAAGAAACAATATTAGTGTCGTTTTTAAAAATGAAAATACTTTGCAATTTTTGTTAGGAAACCCTAAAGACATCATTCCAGATTTACAAAATTCAGGTATATATAAAATTTCATGTCAAGATGGTTGTGATTGTACATATTTTGGAAGAACGTCTAGAAATTTACAAACACGATTTAAAGAACATTTCCGGGCTTTCAGAAACAATGAACCTTCAAAATCTAGCGTGGCTGAACATCTACTGAATTATGGACATTACATAGACATTAATAAAATGAAATTATTAAAAAAAGTATCAAACCCATGCCATCTAGACATTTTTGAGGCGATTTATATTACCAAATTTGATAAAACCAAATTGATGAACTCAGATTCCGGCAATACTACAACCATATTATTAGATTTAGTTTAGTCCTTTATTGTTTATGTTTAATTTTTACATACTGTTACCGTTACCTACCCTACCACCCTCTGTTATTTATAATCATAATATCTGTTTATTTGATAGATTTCAAATATTTAGTTTTTAAATCGGTTATAAAAAGCACTTGAAAATGAATGCTTAGCATTTGAAACTAGTAGTGCAATAATAAATAAATATTTTCTGGAATTAGGTGAAATATCCGATTAATTAATTTTTTTAAAAGTATATTAGAATTTCAGAAGTTGCTCAATTTTTCCTTTTTATATTAGCACGTGTTGCCATGTTTCGATGCTTTAAAATTCAAGGTTCTCCCAATTAATTATGATAAATTACAATGAGTTATTTATTAATTAAACCTACTTACAAAATCTGCTAAATTAATACTTTGGAAAACTCCATGTTATTTATTTTTTATTCATTACCAGAAACGGACGTTGCTAATTAACTAAAATATGTGGAAATATAAAATGTCACTATTTTCATTCAATTGAGAACGTTTTTGATAATATGTTGTGCCGTTTCAAATAAACACTTGATAATTGTGGAATTTATTAAACTGTAATAAAAATTGTGCAAATAAGATTTCGTAAAGAGGAATGTGCTGCATAGCAATATTCACGAGTCTGATTATGTTTACATTAGTAAAATAACAAACGCGTTAGAATAGGTTTGTGTTTTATTATTATAAATTTAATAAGGTTTATCTCTTATAAATCTTAAATATCCTACATTTCTGAACGTCTTCTTTATGTTTTTTTTATATAGAAACACAAGTTGGACATTCTCCCACTATGACAGTACAATTAATAAATGATCAAAAATATATGATGAATTCGTTCTAGGATTGTTGGTGAGTGATTAGGAATTCTAACTTGTAAACTGTATCGTTCTAGATTTCTAAAATGTCAGCGGTCCTGGAAAGTTTCTTGACTAAAATGGCATTAAGTATCGGTGTATTATTTTCGCGTTATCTAATATCCAATCCGGATGTTGACTAATAGGTAATTATTGAGTAATTTGCATGTGTACTTGTGCAACTTACTAAGTTGCAAAATAGTATATTATACAACGAGTATATAAGAGCATATGCGAGTTGTATACTATACTTTGTCCACTACTACAAATATTTTTAATTTAATTCAAGCACTTATTTCATTTAAAATTAACACGGACATCTTGATCTGTCAAATATGATGAAAATGTAAATGATTTGTTTTCATTTGTTTGATTAAATGCTAATTAATCTAGTTATCGTCAAAAATACACCAGGAAGTAACATTTATAATATCAACCATAAATTATAACGAAATTTTATTTATTAACATTTATATTAATTGTAAATTTAGAACAATTTTTTATATTTAATGCTGGCACTTGATTTAGTTTGATATCCTGTAATTCACCGATATTTGCTTCAGTGATAACGTTACTGCTGCTAATATTTGTAATTGGATTACAAATTTTGTTAACAGTATTCTTTTTACTTTGTGTGCAGTCATTAATGTAACCTTCTGCTACCGTTGTGGACTTCCACCCCTCGCGCCTTTTTAAGATAGTAATATCGCCACCCGCATCAACTAAAATCGCAGCGGACGTTCTTCGGAAGCTTATGTCCAGAGTAGCTTTCTAGGTTTGGTACTTTCTAAAAATTAGCAATATCTCTACCCATTTTTATAAAATGGGTTTTGTTAATTTTGCGTTTCTCATCTGAACAAAAACTATGTCACTTTTCACTTCTCGCGTAAATATATACTCTTTACATATTTCGTAAAACTCGCCAGTTATTGTAAATTTGCGTATCATTTTTGTTTTTGTATTAGGGACTGTAACAAGTAGTGTTGTTCCCAAATCTTGAATTTATCTTTCACTTTTTTACGTCACAAGCCCCCGAGCTGTGGGGCACCTCACATTTCACTTTTTTACATGCCCACGTGGGGATCTTATTTTTTCACCCTATGGTTTCTTTTCGGAGGGCATTTTCAACCCTTGATTTTCACCCTGATTTGGTTGTATTAAGAACCTTTCTTATGGTTTCTTTTGAGAGACCATTTTTAACCCTTGATTTTCACCCTAATTAGAGCCCTTTTGGTTGCGTTAAGAACTTCTTGTCACCTATGGCTTCTTTTCGGTGGTCATTTTTAACCCCTTGGAATTTTCCCCCTAATTACGGCCTCTTTGGTAGTTTAGCCCCTGGAAGGTAGGCAAATGCTTGCGCATACAATATTCTAATTAGGGGCCCTAATCCTAGCTTGTAAGACATGTGTAGATCTTCAAAACTTGTTCTCGGGCATTCGCCCCCTTTCGCGGTTCCTGATTGGAAGTGGTATGGGGCCCTAACCTTATATATAAATGCAGAAACTAGCTCTTGGGCTTTGGCCCCTATCGTGGCCCCCTTGGTGCAATTGTATGTGGGTTGTAACGTAATCTTACAGTTGTAGGCCTTCGCCCCTCGTCATAAAAAAATGTTTTATAATAAGGTGGCCCTAGCCTTGTAAGACAAGACTTGTATCAGGGTCAGCGCCCCGGTCCCCCATGAGTTAAAATTGATTTTTAGCACCATCTAGTGACGTATAGGCTAATGAACATTTTCTGTAATAGAAGTTGATCATGCACACCTCTCTCTTTCTCTCTCTCGTTTATCCGCTTCTCTCTCTCTCTCTCTCTCTCTCCTCTCTCCTCCTTTCTCTCCTCCCTCCTCCTCCTCTTTTTTCCTCCCTTTTCCTTTCCTCTCTCCCTTTCCTTTTTTCCTCTTCCTCCTCCTCTCTCCTCTCCTTTTCCCTCCTCTCTTTTTTTCCTCCCTTCTTTCTTTTTTTTTTTTCCTTCCTCCCTCCTTTCCTCTTCTCTCCCTCCTCCTTCTCTTCCTTCTCTTTTTTCTTTTCTTCGTTCTGCCTCGCCTTTCTCTTGCCTCCTTCGCCTGCCTTCCTCTCTCCTCCTCGCCTCCTCGTCTCTCTTTGCTCTCCTCCTCTTCCTTCTTCTCTCCTCTCTCTCTCCTTCCTCCTCTTCCTCCTCCTCTCCTCTCCTCTCTCTTTCTCTCTTGCCTTCCTCCTCTCTCTCTCTCCTTCTTTGCCTCTCTCTCCCTCTCGTCTCTCCCTCTGCTTTCTTCTCTCTCCTTCTCTCTCTCTTCCTCTCCTCTCTCCTCTCTCTCTTCCTCTCTCTCTCTCTCTCTCTCTCTCTCTCTCTCTCTCTCTCTCTCTCTCTCACTCTCTCTCTCTCTCTCTCTCTCTCTCTCTCTCTCTCTCTCTCTCTCTCTCTCTCTCTCTCTCTCTCTCTCTCTCTCTCTCTCTCTCTCTCTCTCTCTCTCTCTCTCTCTCTCTCTCTCTCTCTCTCTCTCTCTCTCTCTCTCTCTCTCTCTCTCTCTCTTTCGGCTCTTTCTCACACAAACAAATCAATTAATTAATTAATCAATCATCTCAAAGAAATCATGCTCGATTAAATCAATCAGATCAATCTCAATCAATCAACCAAAATCAATAAATCATGCCTTACAGTTTGCGTATAACCAGCTTACAGTTCAAAACTGATTACATTAAAGTCTAAATTAAAAATTACGTGAAATAATAAATAATTTCTACCCTAATGCAATGATGCTTTTTATAGAGGCAGATCCACTTTCTAAACAGTCACCATCTATACACTCGGAAAATAATGTCTGATTTATTTGCATGTTCAATTACATACACACAAATTGTTTCATAGAAACGCATACCTTCAGATGTGTTTTTTCTTTCAACTGTTCTAATAATAACCATATGTTGAACTGAAATATTTTTATACAGCTCACTAAACACGTTTTCTACTTATGAATGGCTGGATATAAAATAGCTATTGCTTTCCTTTATTAACTAATATAGAAAGTAATACACAAAACTTGATTACTAAAACTCGTGTTTAGCATTTATATTGTACTTATAAATAAAAAACAACTGTAACATGCTTTAAAAAATGATTTTCACTTTGATCGTGTAAAAGCCAGACTTCATCAGCTTTTTTATGTCGTGTACAAACAAAATATCACCTAGGTGTTATAAATAAGTAACATTCTTCAAAGTGTGCTTTTATATTGCATATGTACATACAAGTTACTTTAAATGAACGAGTACCTAATTCAGTAAGCAATCGATTAACATTTTCTAGTTTTACAATGCGAGTTTTGTAATAGGATTTATTATAAAAGGGTTGCGTAATTATCTTCTGTCATAAAAATTGTATTCTAATAAAGAACAAAGACATGTGAAGATAATGACAAGTGTTTTATAATAAAAGATTTTATTTTATTAATTTAACCTGTTAACATGTGCCAAGGTTATTTTTATTTTATAGAAGCGGTCAGCCTTGGAATTTTTTTTAAGTTAACATGTATCAAGGTTATTGATATTTTATAGAAGCGGTCGGCCTTGGAATTTTTAAGTTAACATGTATCAAGGTTATATATATTTTGTACAAGCGGTTGACCTTGGAATTTTTTTTAAGTTAACATGTATCAAAGTTATTGATATTTATAGAAACGGTCAGCCATGAATTTGAAAGCTAACAAAGGTTTATCTAACATGGGTTAGATAGCATCCAACCGAGGATAACTGTATTTTTGTTTTTACAATGTGATTTTTATTTCTCATAACACATTTATTATAAAAGAGGTTGCATAATTGTTATTAAAGTTATTACACTTCTTTTACTCCCTATTTGTTAGTTGCGAACTCTACCTACATACGAATTTTATGTACAACATACTCATTTTACCTTGAGAAAAGAGTCACCTTCAACCGACCTTGAAGTTAGCCATAGGCCAGACTTTTCAAGTTGACCTTGAAGTTAGCCTTGTAATTTTTTAGTAGTTTAATTTGACCTTGGAGGTGTACTATAAATACGTACATTTGAGTTAGTTAAAGTCTTCAAGCTGTGTTTTTATGTTTTATATGTACATAAAAATTACTTTAAGTAAACGAGTACCTAATTAAGTAAGTAATCAATTAAAATTTTCTAGTTTTACAATGTGATTTTTGTAAAAGGATTTATTATAAAGAGGTTGCAAAATTATCCTCTGTCATAAAAATTGTATTCTAACAAAGCACAAATACATTTTTTTTTTAACTTAACATGTATCATATACGTGGAATTTCGCGACGCGAGGATTTCGGCGAAGGCTGTTTCGGGCGATCCTACTCCAACCCTCTCCGAGCATAACCGAAATTGTAAGACAGGTAAAGGGTGTCTCAACTTGTTCTCGGGTCTTTGCCCCTTGTCGTGATCGCAACTTGTTCGTAGGCCTTCATGTATTGTCGTGGTACCCTTGCGGAAAATTTGAATTTGTATTATAATAATAAGGAGCCTAATGCTAAGTTGTAAGACAGGTATAGGGCTGCGCAACTTGCTCTCGCTCGGGGCTTTGTCCATTGTCGAGGCCCCAATGGCGGAAAATTTGAATTTGTATGTGTATTTAACTCTCTGCAGTTTATGGCTGGAAATATGAATCTGTATTATAATAAGGGGTATAATGCTAACTTGTAGAACAGATGTAGTGCTTAGCAACTTACTTTCAGGCCCTCGCCCCTCGACCAAAAATTTGTTTGTGACGCCATCTATGAGGGCAAATCTGAACTTGTATTATAATAATAAGGAGGTCTAATGCTAGCTTATAAGACAGACGTAGGGCTTCGGGATTTACTTACTTCCGGGTCTTATCCCATGGCCCCTTGGTGGGAAATTTGAATTTGGATTTGTATTTAAGTGTTTTCATTCTGATTACTTGTTGCGAGAAATTTGAACTTGTATTCTGATAAGGAACCTATTGGTAGCTGATAAGACAAAACATAGAAACCTGTGTTAGGGCCTGCGCCTTACTGTCGTGGCGCTTGTTGGGAAATTTGAATTTGTATCGTCATCTAGTTTTGTATGACCTAATGAATATTTTCTGTAATAGAGGTGGCACCATCTAGTGTTATATTTCTAGGACTAATCATGGTTTTGTTTGTGGCACCATCTAGTGGTATATTTTTAAACTAGCGAATGTTTTCTCTAATAGAGGCGGCGCCACCTAGCGGTACATTTCTAGGCCTAATTAGGGTTGTTTGTGGTGCAATATGGTGGTGTAAAGGCTAATGAATGTTTTCTGTAATAGAGGTTGATCGTGTTTATCTCT
Source organism: Vesta saturnalis (assembly GCA_036346205.1). NCBI lineage: Eukaryota > Metazoa > Arthropoda > Insecta > Coleoptera > Lampyridae > Vesta > Vesta saturnalis. The sequence continues at coordinate 1,315,480 of JARFJB010002287.1, read as the reverse complement.
TCCTCGTCTCTTTCTGAAACATACAAATCCATTACTCAAATCAAGTTAATCAAATCAATTAAATACCAAACTGATTTAACCTAATCATACAAAATCAGCCCACAATTCAAAAAATAGCAGTATGATTGAACGCACAGAGTGCAAAAGAAAGCCAATCTCACACTTATTGTAGCTACCCATCTAACCACACTTTAGCATTTACTGTAGCATTGTTAGTGCCGGTTCAAACACCGTTAGGAAAAACAAGTTTATTAGCAAAATTGAAGGAAAACTTAGCGTTTGAAGACATATTATTATTATAAACAACAATACATCATTTATTATAAGTTTTTGTTATGAACGAATAAGAATTTACATCAGTTCTACATACATAAAGACAAAATTTACATCGATTGGGGCTTGAACCTTGATGGCGCAGTTGGTTAGCGCGGCACTCTAGCAAAGTACAGGTCGTAGTGTAAAGATCCAGCTTAACTTTACTAAAATTTATGTAATTAATTTTTTTTAATTGCCCTACAGTAATTAAGATAGGTACAGTTGTTTAAAATTAAAACCCATTACAAAAGATTGCGCGATATTGCAGCATAAATAATTAATTTCAATCCCCTCCGACGTAGATGTTAAAAAGCATAAAATGCTATTACGTCCGAGAACCCTCAGCCAATCACAGCCAGAGGACCCCTGCATAGAAGCCGGATCCACCCACCGCGAATCAGCTATAAAAACCGCGGCGCTACCGGAAGAAATCCTACTTGCTTCGCTACTTTTATCGCCAATACATTATCGCGACCACCTGCCGCTACTTGTTACTTCGCGACTCCGCTATCCTGATACGCTCGCGTCTTCAGCAACCAGAACCGAGATCCAGACCGCGAGCCTGCCGTAGTTAGTGTCGTTGTATACGTCGCCGACCTTCCGATTACCGCATCCGTTTATCCTGAATCATCGGGCATTTTTTAGTCGCGTTACTTCGCCGCTGTCACTAGTCAATCAGCTTTGTACAATCAAACTACTGGTTGAGTTACGCTAAGGTTAACAGCACTTAAGTTTTATTGTACCACGTTTCTAAAACATTACACCAGACACCTAGAGAAACGACGGGCTGCAGAGCCTGAAGTTATCTAACCGTTCCAGTACACACACTAGAAGTATATGCCGGGCTGTATAGCCTGAAGTGACCTTCTGCAACCAGTACACACACTAGAAGTAGACGACAGGCTGTAAAGCCTTCGACACACATACACACAAACCAGGACGTTGCTACTTCGGGCTAACTCGCTCAAATTCTACCGCTCCCGCCCGGAGATCCCTTGGTACAGCAGTCGACGGGCTGGGCTTAGAATCTTACGAAGGGCTCTCCATTAACCAGATATTACACATATATTACACATACAATACACCGACCTGATCCTGAGAAAAGTAGCAATGCAAACAAGCGACGCCTTGACCTAGAGGTAATCTCAATACCAGAAGCCGCATTCGTAGAGATCACTCGCGTGATCCTCCAGATATAAAGACGAACCCGTGGTGCGTCTACGTGATAAATTACATTAAACGTACTCCTGCGTCTCGCAATCGCATATAAAATATTTGAAACACCTGCATTCCGTCGGAAACAATTCTCAGAATTGTTCAAGTTATTACACGCAGTCCTAAAAGGTCGTGTAAACTCGCCTCCGATTAATTCGTTTATAACAATTAATAAAGCAGCAATCTTTAATAATTATTATCGTAAAAGATCATGATAAACTCCGTCTTCCCTGTATTTGTTAGTTAGAGTAAGTTTCGCTAATACGAAAAGTATCCGCGTTTAACAAAAACAGACGTTTTTCTAATAATAAAGAATTAATACATTTATTTTCGGGCATAATTAAATGTTAGATATTCATTTCATAAATACGTTCTCCATTAATTAAGAAATTCTGAGATCAGCTTGTTTAGTTAGGTTAGATAATTAAACGCGTACGTACAATTTGCATTTAATAGATGTAAAGAGTAACCTATCCTGTATAAAGCATTCCAAGTACTGAGCTCATATCCAGTCAGTCTGAAAGCCAAATCACATATAAGAATAGTCATGCGCACCAAGGTTACTTTAAATTATTGATTTTCTCTTTGACCTGCTTAAAGGCACCAACGCGTTCGTTGCCCCAGCTTATCTAAAATATATAGAATTTTACATAGCGCCACCTGAACAAATACCAGGCTACCGTGTACAGGGCCGGCCTGAACGGCCATAATAAACAAAATTAAATTGTCATTAGTAGGATTTTTGGGTCATACCACACCAACCACTGAACCACAATAATTTATATTTCCACAGAAACGGCTCAGGATCCAGTAACAACCACTACCGTCCACGGGGGACCAGCCAAACGGGCGCTGCTAACCAGGACATCCCGGGTAACACCCAATAAGATTTGTTTTGTTATACTATTGTCATTTTTGTTATATTATTGTTATTTCCTGTAGGTTAGATTATCTTAGATTTATAAAACAATAGGTAATATACGTTTAAAATAGTTTTGCTGTATTATTCAAAGAGTACAGTGTTGAGCACCACGATACGAACCAACCCCGTCTTGTTAAGACAAGACCCGATTTGAGCTAGACCGAGGCAAATTAAATTGAACCCTTTTAAAGTTAATTATTGTAAAGAAAGAGGCGTTACAGTAGGTTCACATCCTACTCGAGGTAAACTTTTTATTATTGTATTTAATAAAATTAATAATAATTTTTAATTAAATACATCATTTATTTAATCACAACCTTTATCGGTCTTCTTCTTATTCTTGAACCGTGATTCGTCGCTATCATCATCATGGTTTTGAGATTCCTTCTTCTCCTCTACCTCATCGCTCTTCTTCCTCTTCTGTGGATCATCACCACACCTTGGATGTGAGATACATTCAGCTCATCCACGTCATCGTTTCCAACATCATTTTGAACGGTTATGTTGTAATAGCTGATGTTGGCTCATAAACAGGATAATACATTATAATAATGCTCACTCGATGACAGTTACACTTTAAAGAGCGAAACAAGCGAGAAACGAGAATGCTACTGGCCTTGGGTTTTGTGCGCTGGCGCGCTCGTCAATGTTCGGGTAGAATCGGTTATCTTCGGGGGAAGTTTGGAGTATTGACCTAACCACACTCTAATATCTTCCCTAGGAGCATGTTTATAAATCTAAACTCCTTTTTTATGGCCGAGGTATTTTCTCCTAAGACGGCTGCGAAGACTGTTTCGGCGACCCCTACTCCATACTTCCCCGAAGATAATCGATACTACCCGAACATTGACGAGCGCGCCAGCGCACAAAACCCAAGGCCAGCAGCATTCTCGTTTCTCGCGAGTTTCGCTCTTTAAAGTATAACTGTGTAAAAAAAAATGTAAAAACGCAACCATTTGTAAACCTAATAGTAAGTAAGATCTGTATGTTACAATATTTTTTGTTCAACGTTTTCTAGTTGTAGCCTTTGAATAAGCAAAGAATAAATTTGCGAAAATTCAGACCATAATAAAGAGCATTCATTAAACATTCAGCTAATCTAATAAAACCAAAAAGAAAAATAAAAAATAATATATATATATATATATATATATATATATATATATATATATATATATATATATAATATATAATTATTTAGATAAATCTATTGAGGATGCCGTCAATCAATATAGGTTTAAAACTCTTTGATTCAGTCAAGCTTTCGAGAAAATTTGTTATCATCATCAAGACAACTATAAAGAATAATGTTAAAATTATGTAATAATTAATGTTAAACCTACTATATATACATATATATATATATATATATATATATATATATATATATATATATATATATATATATATATATATATATATATATATATATATATACAGGGTGTAAAATTAGTGCGTAATTCTTATATGTTGCTCATTAACTATTTTAGATAGAAAAAATCTTTAAATATGAAAGTTGTGTATTAGGTTCTTGTCCATAACCTAAAAATATCTACAATTCTACAGGGTGTCCCATTTTCAGATACCAGTATGCAAATTAAATATTTTTAAATGTTCTTATTCTGTCATCAATTGCCTATCTGATAATGTTTTGTTTTTTAATTAGGATCAGCGGTTACCATCGGTAAAATGGCACAGAAAATCTGTTTCGTCATTCAATTTATTATTAATCCACCCACAAAATTGCCTCCGGCTTGTAAGCCGTTTTGCTTACGACGTTTAAAATAGTTTATTTTAATGTGCCTCGATCTAGTTCAGTCGGTTCTCGTACTAGCAAGAAAGGGGAGTAGATGGTTTTCGCTAAATACTGTTCACACTAAATAATTAGAAGGTAAGATATTGATACTTATATTGACCTATTTCTTACAACGCTAAGTATCTGAACTTAAGAGTAAGATAAAATGAAAATTAAAAATAAAATAGGTGCAGTAAATAAATTCAAATAAACTTTCCCCGAGACGCCTGCTCTGAATATACGCCCTAGGACGGCAAGTGGTCGGCACACTGGATCCTGAGACGTTTCTGTGGGAATTAATATTAAACTTGTGTCTATTGGGTACTAGAGTTATAACAAAAAATCCTAACACCGTTTTTTTATAATTCATTAAGAGCTCTTAGGCCTGCCCTGTAAACGGGAGCCGTTTTGTAATATTAAGATTATTACATAAGTTGAGGGCAACGATCGCGCTTGCGTTTGTGAGAAGGTCAGTTCCGAAGAAAAATCAGTACTTTAAAGTAAAGTTTGTGTGCATGACTATTTTCATATACAAGTTTGCTTTCAGACTGAATAGGTGTATTCCTTTAAAGGGATCGTCTATTAAATGAATTTTTATATTTGTATGATATAAAAATGTAACTGTTCCTGTTTGTGTTGATTTAAATAAACAAACTACAGGCGTACCGGGTTCGGGTTGATTAATAACGGAAGTATTTTCTCCCATTATTAGGGAATAATTAATTTAATATTGGATGTTAACCAATGTAAATTATACGACTGTAAAATGCATTAATTTGGGTGTAACTTAAAACTTTACTATTTACACGAGATTTAGGCTAATTGTATTAAAAGGAATGTAACCAATATTATTATTTACACGAGATTTTATCACTACGGTACCGGAAGTAAACATTTTTTTCAATAAAATAATCTAATGTTTATTACTTTGGCGATTATCCTCCGTATTAAAATGAAAGAATTTATACGTACAACGTTCGTAATTGATGATGATGCTGGTAAGGTGTTAAAACCTTCTGGAACGAATTAGTTTGATGTTTTTCAGCTGCGTGAAAATTTTCTCGCGATACAGATACGTTTATCATACCGGATTTATTTATTAAGAAATATTATTAGAATGACTCACGTTACATGGATGTCCAACGAATTGTAATCGGTTCGTGAGACGTTTGATCACGTTTTATGCAATTGATTACGTAAATGCACAGCGGTTTCGTCTTTATCTAGCTGTAGAATCACTCGGGTGATCTCTAAAAACGACGTCTGGTATTGATATTATCTCCAGGTTGCGGACGTTGCTTGCTTTTATTGTTAATTTTGCCTTATATTAGGCGTATTGGTGTTAGTAGGTGTAATATGAGTTTGGTGATTGACCATTTATAAGAATCTGGAACTGAGCCGTTTAGTGCTGTATAAATGGGTCTTCCGGAAGGTGGTAGAATTACGGCGATGACCTTTCTTCCTACCGGAGTAAATGAAAGATGACTACTGGGCGTCAAAGCTCGTCGTTGCACCGTCCGATTTATGTATGATGTAATCTTTGGTTATGACATCGGGATCTAAGCCCGTCGTAACATCGGCTGGTTTGTGTATTATGTAATGTGGTGCAATAAAACTTACGTGTTGTTAGCCCTAGTGTATATCAACCAACACCTCGTTTATATGAAGAAGATTCTCAGGGAACGTCGGCGGAGTATCTCGATAAATGAAGCACGACGTCAGGGATGAACCAACGGGTTGGTCGACAGATCGGCGGAACTAGGTAACGCGTTTAAGAGCGGCTGGAGGGCGGTCAGGCTTCTTGCTCAAGTCTGGGTTATAGCAATAAGCGATCAGGATTCTGGTCAGGCTTTTCAGAATTTATCGTGGTAAGCGATCAGGTTTCTGATCAGGATTCACTCTATTTGGTAGTGTCGTTGGAACGGATCTACGCGCAAGCGGTCAGTGCAACAGTCCGACGCACAAGCAGGAAGTAGACTATGGACAGGATCGCGCACGGGTAGCAAGGTGTCGCGGCAAAGACCAGGCACACAAGCATTTTTTTACGATATCGCCTCTCGCGGTTTTATAGAGGATCCGCGGTAGGCGGGGATAGCTTCTGTGCAGGGACGCTAATGCGGTGATTGGTTGACGTAAAAGCATTCGATGTTTTTGGAAATCTACGTCAGCGGGGATTCTAAAATTAATTATTAGTTGATTTCTGCGAGATTAGATTAACACGGGATACTTGGTAAATAATTAATTCGAAAATTTTGTAAAGGATGCAGGGTCTTTAAAGGCTTTACAAATCTTGTGGACAAAGTTTCTGATGTTTTTGTATATGGTAGGGATGGAATTTATTACTTTTCACAACACGGTGAGCAGATGTATGACTTGCATCAACAATTTTTTGAAAAATTTTTTGAGTGGACTGCAGCAATAACCATGAATGCGTTTTGTTCATTACTTACATGTCTTAGACGCATACGTTTTGTATAATTAACGCTACTTGTTGTTTCGAACCTCCCTTTGAGTCATTCGAAGCTATCTTCTGTCAGGATACTTCTGATTATGGCTTCGGGATGCAAAAAGACAGTGTTTCGATCACATTTTCCTAATATATAGATCAACACACTCTTCCCTAGACAAATTCATTCTGATGCACAAAACAGTGAACTTATGCAGCACAACACACAAATGCTGATTTACTGGAATTAATGATACAGCCCTCTAAAAAATTACAATTCGTATTACATTGTCCTGCCATTCTTAAAACTGCAATAATTTATAAAATGTCAACTTTAGGTATAGGAAACCCTACATAAAAACGAAGGGAGTTTATTTCTCTATCTGAATCACTTACAAAATACAGGGTGTTCCATTAAAAAAAGTTGAGTTATTGTACCACCGTAGCAAACACCCTATACAACGGTATTTAACTTCTGTCACAATGTGACCGCTGCAGATTTTATTCGTTGTTTGCATACGTCATATTTTTCCTAAAAAGTTGAATAACTCGGTAACAACAGATCCTAATTAAAAAAACAAAACATCTCCAGATAGGAAATTGATGACGAAATAAAAATATTTCAAAATGTATAGGGTGTTCAACAAACAAAGTTTAATACTGGTATCCGAAAATACAACACCCTCTAGAATTGTAGATATTTTTAGCTCATATTTAAAGATTTTCTCTATCTAAAATAGTTACGGAGCAACATAAGAATTACGCACTAATTTTACACATATATATATATATATATATATATATATATATATATATATGATGCGTAAAAATTTTGTTGCTGATTCTACATGAAAAATGAGTGACAAGTTCCTATAACACTTTTTCGAAAAATCAAAAATAACGGATCTACAGGGCGTCTAAGTTAGATTTAGAAAAATTTTTTTTTAATTACTTTTTGTTGGTAATCCGGTTGTTTTAAAGTTTGGTACACTTATTACTTATGATCTTTTGTATTATCGGACAAAAGTTGACATTTGTCTCTCACTGCTAAGGGGATGAACTTTTTGGTTTTTCAGTTTTTGTTGTGTACAGTTTCAAAAAATAAAAGGGCGCTTAAAATTACGCAAAAAAGGTTTACTTGTTACATCTGTCTAAAATAAGCAGTTTTCGAGAAGATCTGCTTGTAAAATTGTCTTGCACGCAGTGAACAATAACGCACGTTAAATTATTTTCAACGTTTTAACACGGCGTGCTGTGGAAACAAGTGATATGGTTTCTATGGCAACT
>JARFJB010002287.1:1207500-1302500 GCA_036346205.1 Vesta saturnalis | reverse complement strand
TTCAAAAGGAACTTTAGTAAGCAGACCACAATATCACCTTCTTGCGCATTTTTCAACATAATGTGAAGAATTCTTAACATGATGAGGTGTTCTTCCCATATGAGGCTGTGATAAAGAAAAATGTTTCGCAAGGTTAAATGTAGAAGATGCTCTCGCAGTTAAGTTTAAGTTTAATTTTTCAAAGGAAACTTTTTGTAGATCCTTTTGGCAGTTCATAATATGTTTATCGAATATAATCTGGCAATGTTGTTATTTCTCATTTAATAATGTACTTTGTTGACCGAATCATAAATCACTTTTTAGAGGTTTCGCTCTATCCAATATTTTAACTCTGTCATGTCTAATTGCAGCATCAAAGGTAAAGTTTCTGTAGAACGTCAACAATAGCACCCTGTTTAACGGTTTAAAGATCATCACCTCTTTTCTGATCTTGCTTTCTAGAAGTTTGTTCTATATCGGGGATTTTCATAATTTTTAAAAAATTTCTGCTGATTGTTGTATTGCTTGTTTATATATGTTTCCTGATCGAAACTGCAAAAACGGCGTTTATGTTCTAAATAAAAGCGTGTAACGTATACATCTCCTTAAAATAGAAAAGCTAAATAGAATGTGTGATGTAGCAGCACATGACATTCATATGTCTGCGTCGGGGGACTAAATAAACTGTTTAAGAGCAAATGGTACTAAAACGGCACTTGTCAAGTTTTTGTTTACAATTAAAAATATTAAACGTATTCTAATTACAAGGTTTGCATGTATATAATATGTATAGAGTGGTTTAATTTGGAATGTCTTAATACGCAAGTAATATAACGCTTTTACCTTCGGTGGACGGTTAGTTATTATCAAAGCGGTGAACTGCGGTTGGACTATCGCGGTATAATCGGGTTACTCGAGCGCCAATCTAGGTAACTGGTGATATAGAGGCCTAGATTCCTCTTCGCGGAGAATTAAAGAGGTAAAAGCGGTCCAAGTAGCGTCAGTGAAGATGTCGGTCTACCAGGGTTTCTGAAGATTTAAATCGGTGCCGGTATTTAAGACTTGGGTCGTTGTTGAATCAGAAATGCGCGGTCTCGGTAGTATGACTCCAAAATAAATTCAGTTACCAAAAAATAAAACTCCTAATACGGAGGTCGGAAGCAAATGTTTTCTGTGGCGGATAAATAATCAAAAAAAATTAATTTTATAAGTTTGAAATTAAACAACAGAACGATTCGTCAAACAAAAAAAATATAAACCAAACTCTCGGTTTCAGTAAAGAAATTAATTTTGTTATCGCGGATAAGTAGGACAGATTAACTTAAAATTTCTCGGACAAAAATAATACAAGAAAAATTGGTGGTTACGGTGCGAGGACTCAGCCTCTAATTTATTCGGGCAGCTGAAAAAATGCACTATAGTGCTTGGTGATATCAATTAATAAAATAATTTTTCGTCAACGGTGGCGAAAAAAAAATACCTAAATTCCTAAAATAAAAAAAATATATATAACTGCCAACGGCGACGGAAAACCAAAACTAAATTCGTAAAAAGAATATAAGCTAAACTAACTAGGCTATATGTAAATGATAAATCAATTCTAATTATGTACAATAATTAATTAGGCGGTAGGGATGATGTTATATTTAAGTTTGCCACAGACAATTAAGGAAAAAAACGATTTTAATAAAATTAATCTTTTACACCATGATTTAAAATAAAATTGAGCACCGATAAGCAAACGGGTGGAAATTTAATTAATATTCTGAATTTTTATAATAATAGTTGATAAAATGGCTTATCACGGAATATTTTCAAACGTAATTTTAACTAAACTAAAAGTAATATGATTATAATAATTAACAGGTGCGTTATTAATTGCACGATAGCAATTAGGCTTACCTGTAACGGAGAGCGGTGCAAATTAAAAAAACTGTGATTAATTAAATGTAATATGATTTAAGGAAATTTCCGGTCACTATCAAACCAACTTGTATATTCTTACATTAATACTCTATGAATGTCAATTGCAATAAAAATATCACGTTTGTGAAATTGATAATGAAACACGTCTTTGAAATATGGAATATTTTGTTGTTAAATTGCAAATTATTATATTTAATATTTAAAAACTTAATTTATGTAATATAATGACAATTAGTTAATAAATTATTACATTTTACATTTCAATTAATAAAACTATATGTATATTATCATATAAAATTTATTCAATCAATTAATTTGAAAAATTTAATATACCAGGCGTTCAAATAAATCTGACCTAAAATTATATGGGAGATATGTAGGGACTGGTTTTTTTTATTAGGTGACAGATGACGGTTGGAAACGGTATTTTTTTTGTAACGGAAATTTTGTTTCGTTACAGTAAATATTCACCTTTCGTGTTAAGTATTTCTTTGCTTGAATTAAAAAGGGTTTTATGCACACACGCACGCACGCACGCACGCACGCACGCACGCACGCACGCACGCACGCACGCACGCACGCACGCACGCACGCACCCACGCACGCACGCACGCACGCACGCACGCACGCACGCACGCACGCACACACGCACACACGCACACACACACACACACACACACACACACACACACACACACACACACACACACACACACACACACACACACACATATATATATATATATATATATGAACGCACGCACGCACGCACACACGCACGCACACAGACACAATCACAAGATTGTAACTGAATCGATTTTATGGCCATTCGTTAAAAAATCAGGAAAATTCTATTAATGAGCAAATTTTGGCATGGATTGTTTAATTCTATCCCTGACCTTCCCTTCAGAAAGTAGGTGGACATTACGTATGGGATTTTGATTTAGATTGTTGTAATGCACGTCCGTTGTAAACAGAAACACGCAACTTTTTTATTCTCAATTGATTATGTACTGGAATTGTTTATAGGGGGGTTTCTTTCTTCTGACGGGAAGTCGGGTACACGGGGTGGTTTTACGTATTTACTCTCTAGCAGAGGCTTATCCTCTGGACCTGAAAACGGCGTTAGCTATTCTAGACCTTTAACGCAAAAATTGGGCAACCTTAAATGTTTTATTTTGTTTAATTTTTAACCTGATTATTTCAAAGGAAATAAGATCAGTCCCAAGACGTGGCTTAATGACTCATTAACTGGAAAGGAATGATCTCGTAGCATTTTCACACTTCCACCGAGGTAACTCGGCTAAAAAAGCAAATAAGATAGTGATATTTTATCCCCTAGGTTAATTTTTTAAGTAGTTTACTAATTCGGGAATGATGGGTTCAAGTGGTATTTTTAAATGTGAAAATAAAAATAGTAATTGTGTTTCGAGGTACTGGAATACTTTAACAACAATAAATTACTATTGCGCAGATAAGCTTAAATAAGTCTGAAGGGCTTTCGTCTTTGAAGAGTAAGAGAAAAATAAAAATCGACGCGATATGCATTTACACACATAGAAGTGGTTACATTGCGAGCACGCAAAAGGTGACGATATCGTTAGCAAATCTAGCGTGCTACAACTAAATAAGTTCTTGTTTAACGTTTATATGCATAATTAAAAACAGAGATTAATTTTCTTTTGCCAAGTTGGGATCTTTACAGCTTCTCTACGGGTGAGCTGGCGAACTCTCATACAGGGTAAAGACCATTGTCGTGACGTCACAATAGATTTATGTTGGCCTCTATCATAACAGTGGTCAGGAATGTGGTTATGATTATTTTCAAATGCCGTATGGTATGCGTATTTTATAGTGTTGTAAAACAACACGTTATTGTTATTGTATGAAACCTTCACTTTAGTGTGCTTAGCATCAAAGGAAGGTTAGTTATTAGTTTTTAAGAATTAATATTTTTTGTCTAAATTTAACCGTGTTATAGATTCTATAAAATCTTTTTACAGAGAAGTTAAAGAGTAATGGAACTATGCTAATCCGTACAAAACTCTGTTAAACAAAAACGAAAATTAATTAGGAAAAGAATTTTAAATGTTGTGTAAAATTTTGTGTTATAACCAGCTAAAAACATCAAACAATGTAATGTGCTATAATACAGTTTTTTTTTTATGGATATTAAAAAATAACTGCATCTTGCAATGCTGTAATCGCAAGTCCAAAAAATAGTATATATAGGGTATCAAGCTATCAACTGCAAATATTGCAGTGTTGAGAGCAAAAGACAATTATGTAAACCTTTGCATTGAACTAATTAGTTACACTCGTATTTAAATAAATTTATAGTCATGCTTTTGTAGTGGAGACTATATAAAACGATGCTAAAAAAAATGTTTTCTGTACTGTATTGTAAATAATTACTAAGAGGCAAAGTGTGCGCGTCGTTTGAGGGTAAATAAACCGATAAGCCGATAATTGAACTTGAAGGTAGTCACGAAGGTATAGTAATAACAGTATAACGAAACTGTCAGAGATAAAAACTTTACATGTACCGAGTTTGATCTTAAAAACAAATTATGAAACGCATTACTACATTCCCAATTGATTGTGTTATAAATTCACAGTATCATACAGAACTTTCTCCTTTAGTTTTATGGAAGATCAGTTTAACATTGGAAAACTTGTGTTCAAAAATGATATTGTTACGACTTAACATAACGTTATGTCAGTCGATTTAGAAAATACAGTTTTCGTTCATATTACCCATACCAGTTTAAATCGTTACTTTTCTATTTTTAGATTTACTCATTATTCAAATTTTAATGAGAAGTAATTCGATAAATAAAATAAATTGCTTTAATTTAAATCTTAAAGGGTGCATTTTATATCATTTCTGATAAAATAAGTTAATTCAATGCTACAATTAAACTAGTCTATGTAAGCGTGCAGTGTAGGTATAGCGTGTAACACATAATGCAAATAAAATACGTTTCTTTTTTACTCTTGCCTGTTTGAAAGAAAGTCGTGAAAATATACAACCCACAGGGGGTTTCTACCATCTCTTAAAATACAAAGCCTACCTTGTTGTTTTATTAACCCAACAATTTTTTTTTGTCGAAAAGATCAAAGTTAACCGTGCTGCTCAAACTGAGTGTAAATTATCTTAATTGCCCTCTACTATTATAATTACAATTTAATATCTAATAAATGTACAACTGTAAAATATTACTTACCATCCCACAGACAACAAAAAGCTTGGTTATATTTATTCTATATTTAAACAGTATGGTGGAGGGAAAAAACGTTTCTTATATTATTAATTTCTAATAGCGTGGAAAACTTGCGTAACAACAATCTAAAAACGGGGAAAACAATAAAAAAAAATGTTTGTACTCTCGCGCAAACGGCATACAGTTCGAAAAAAATTGAAAAAACGTACTTTTTTCAAAACTTTGTAAAAAAATTTTAAATATATTTTTTTACTTCTAATAGCGTAAAATATATTCTTTGTAGCCTCTTTAATATATAAAAAATACTTTTGTATCTATTTCTGTGTATTTTGGGATCACGCAAAAAGCCTAGAAAAATCTAAGAAATCAGCTGTTTTTGAAGAGATGCTAACGAAATAAAACCAGGTTGAGTTAATGCTTAAAGAATACAACATATTTTGTTTAGTGATCTTTGTATGCTTCTAACATTATAAAGCAGTTCTTCGGTCATTTCTGCACATTTTCTACTGAAATCATCCAGGACTCACCACGTGGAGGTGTCTGCATGTCGAGTCCCATACACACCCTACCCAACCAGTCAACCGATTGGGGTGTGATTATTTACACTTGTTCTCCTTTAAACTGTAACTTTGTATCAAATGTTGGCATCAAAGACCTTGATCTTATACCATCTCCATATTCATGCCGCAAACTATACCGACGAGTGTGACATGGAAATTTCAAATACTCACACTCAGGAAATACTTAGACTTTAAGCCGTGATGCAATGTCATCTTTCCTGCTATACATAAATGACCTCATTTCCTCAACAACTACCCCAATCCATTGCTTTGGAGACGACAGCACTCTACATTGCAGTTCTTCTCAGTTTTCCCACAACAATAAGTCTAGTCAGGATGTTATGTTGAAAATGGCAGCCTCAATCAACAGTGACTTCGAACGTATCCTTGAATGGGGAAGGAATAATCTACTCACGTTCAACACTGTCAAAACGCAGTGTTGCTTTGTGTCCGCCAAGAAAGATCGATCATTTCATGCTGTAAATATGAATGGCTTAGAACTCAAGTTTTCAAACTCTATTTTTATATTAGGGATGTCCGTATCATCGAACCTTTCATGGGTTGACTACCTTTTGTCCGCCAGCGAAAGAGCTGCCCGTAAACTGAGCTTTCTATACAGATCTATCTAAACAGTACTTCACATCGGAACAACTCCTTTTACTGCATAAGGCTCAAATTCGACCTCATCTGGAATACAATTCCCACCTCTGGGTCAGTGCTCCCTAATACGCCCTTGATATGGTAAACCTCATCCAAAAAAGAGCTATAAATAGTTATAAATGACCCGTCTCTGACATCTGACCTACAGCCTTTTGAGCATAGAAGAATAGTTTCGGTTCTTTCCTTGTTCTATCGCTATTACCATGGCAAGTGTACCTCGGAAATACACTCCTTAATACCTTCACAGGCCATCTTGGCTAGGAATACTTAGTTTGCCCATTCACACCATAATTACGCACTCAATATTCCATCGTGTCACACTAAACGGGCGCAATCTACATTTTTCCACACGGCGACCAAATTGTGGAATGCACTACCCAGCTCCTGTTTTCCTCCAAACTTTGACTTAAGTCAATTTAAGGTAGCCATTCATAAACATTTCTCGGCAGCCTAACAATATCCCTAAACCCTCCCAGTGTTCGTGATTAGCACGTTGGGAAAATCTTAACCTGTTCGGGAATACTATAAGTAAAAAAAATACATACCCCAATCAAAAATTAGCTGGTGTAAATTGCTATTTAGTTTCTTGTAAGGAAAGAAAATGATTAGTTAAATCTAATAATTTTTGTTTTTGAAAAAATGATGTATTTCCTTATTTTAATTGTTAGCTCCAGAAGAATTGGTGAATAACGATAAGTTTTTTCTATATGCGACAAGAATTCTTTTTGAGTTAATGCAAAAGAATGTGAAAGCAATTCTTTTTAATATAAATAGAACAATTCCAGACTTTAAATTATAATAAAATCAACCAGGAATCAATTCTCGACCAAATCTTAAATGTTACACCAACAAAGTTTTTCTGCTGGAAAGCAATCTAAATTATTTATATTAACTGTAACAGTACGTTCTGGTAGCTTTTCCAAAAGTGTGAAATGGGGAATCTTTATACAAAGAGTTATTACATTTGGCCAAATATCAAAACGTGCATTTTGTATAATTCCCATAAATTGGGAACTGAGTCACCATGTTCATAAAGTTACAAAAAATGGCTACCGTTCTAACATTCGAAGGATGTTTAAGCAGCATAAATGACATTGTATTGTTTAAAAATAGTGGCCTTGCATTCCCAAGCCAATATAGAGTCAAGATCCTAATAAGTTCAAAGATCAGAAAAACTGTGTCGTAACAATAATTTACATCGTCTAACAAATGCTTTCTTAACAAATCTCAACTAAAATTAAAATCAGACTGAGACATTAAAAATACCCAAGATAAGTTTTAATTGCTCTAGAGATTTAAATCGGATGTAACAAATAATAACCCCAAGTAAGCTACTGATAAATACAGAAATTAGTTACTAAATATGCACAATTTTATGCAAGTAAAATTCGGAACGAATGCAATAAACTGCTTTTTTTCCCTTTTGTTCAGTAATTTCTGAAATAAGTTGTTTTAATTCTATGTCGCGTTCTTTTAATAAATTTTATGTCTAATTTTTTTTTCGCATAACAATTTTGTGTCTAAGAAGGTTTAATTGAGAAGTTATCTGAAACCATGGCCACCTCCAACAAAGGCAACGGCCGCAGTAAATAGCAACACTGCAACTGTTCGAGTGGAAGGCATACATCAAGCGCGCGAGTATTCTGACAGACGAAATAGCAGACCGATAACACTCCTAAATTTTGAATTTCTTATTATTTTATTTTGTTAGATCTGTAATTAGGAGTACACTGTAGGTACCGATATTTTTTTAACTGACCAAAAATTTGCCGCTTACACACTCCTATAAAATGAGGAATGATGCGATCAACACATACTTACCTTTAGTGTGTTCACGTATAAATCAAGCTAGTTATCTAATGTGTGGGTACAGGTACAAATTAATACATATTTTACACTTGTAAGTTTAGCAAAAACATATACTTCAGGTGCATTTATTTCTCAAAACAAAATGCAATAGGCAGGTGCAGTGCCTAAAACACTAAAGAAACATTCCACAAAACAATGTAGTTGTGTATAAAAATATAAGGCATATTACAATTTCGAAAAAGGAACAAGAAATAAACTATATATTATATACTTTGATTATATACAAGAAAAACAAACAAATAGAACCTATTTCCAGAACCAATACAGCTTTGGCGTAGAATATAACAACCTAAGAAATACATTTCATGTCTTTCATGTTATACATTACATTAATATTGTCAATTTTCGCCTTTTAGATGTGAGTCAGATACAACTTTGTTAGAGCGCATCATTGAATAATGATTTAGCAAAATATTTGAAACAATTGACACAAGCATTTTATAATGGATTTAATATTACCATTGCAAAAGTAACAATTCTGTGAGGAATCTAGAGAAGAAAGTATGCTCCGTTCACTCACTAATTACTAACATATTAAATTACAGTTATGATAAGTAATTTCTATTGCCTATTAAAATTACTTAATCAAACTATTTAAGTTAAAAGAAGTTATATTCCCGCTTAAAACAATCAAAACAGACACATAAAACAGCCAAATGTTTGCAATAATGGAAGGGGCCTTTACTAACGTCGAAAAGTATCCAGTTTCTCCACGTTCCGCCTGTTTCCCGTTCTAAAAATTTGCTCGAACCATTTACACACCGAATGCAGCGGTAAGACGCCATAATGTAAGCGTCAACATATCGGCCTTCCGTACACAGTTGCCGCGGTGTTCTTGCAGGTGTCTATGTCTGAAACCATTATTTGAACAATGTTCACCCAAAACACCATAGTTTCTTTGAATTTTATATTTATATATAGAACGTTTTTAAGAAATTTAGTACAACTTGAGAACCACTTATGAAGGTGTAAATCTGATGCTTGAAGAAGTATAGTGAGTTATTTAATACGAATAATAATTTTTTAACCTCCGACGAAAAAAAGGGGTATTATAAGTTTAACGTGGGTATCTGTGTATCTGCGTATATGTGTATCTGTCTGTAGCATCGTAGCTCCCAAACGGAGGAACCTACTTTGATATAGTGTTTTTGATTGAAAGGTAACTTGATCGAGACTGATCTTAGCTCTGATTCAAGAAAATTTATTTGCTCTTTAAAGGTTTTAAAAGTAGAACTTTTTGTGTTGCAGGTTTTTTAAGTTATCAATTTAATGTTATTTAGGTAAATCAAGCAACCTACTTTTTAATACGTTTGTAACGAAAATAGGCAACACTGTAAAAACAAAAACAACAATCTATGTCCGATGGACTTCAATAGATATATAGATGCTAACTTAAAAATAATTCCAAAGCCGCCCGCTTCTATAAAATACCGATAATACCATTTAAGCATTTTCAATCCTCTTTAATTAACTTTTAGACTAAGTTTGCTTTATATTAAGAAACTTTACATAGAAAAGTTATGGAAAAATAAAATTTTCAATAAAAAGTATGTTTACACATTTTCTTATAAAATTAATCGTTATTCAGATATTGAAAAAAGTTCTTAAGCTCTACCTAACGAGTTTTTTTGCTGTGGAATTACTCATCGCACTAAAGAATTACACAGAACATAATTAATTGATATGTTTAAGGTCTACACGTTGAGATTTTTATATGTTTGAAATACACAGCTGATTCAGAAATATTTGATAAAAACCAAAAACTGCTCGTAATAAACCGCTCTCTACGCCGCTGAATCAGCTCCAGGAGAAATAAAAACAAGCTTTCAACATTTAATCAAATTTTCGAAATCGCTCGCTTGTAAGTCCTGCGTACCGTACACACTGTCATTACACGCACCAATGCATCTGAACCAGGATGCCTTCATATATCCTCCCCTTTGATAATGTAAGACTCTTTTTATAAACAGTTAACTGAATAATTACTTCATCTAGTAAGGAATAAATATAAAACCGACAGAAGTCGATGGATTAAATAAAATCCATAAAATATTTTATTTTATTTTGCCACCATAATGTTCTTTATACGCCCCCAAATGCGGGCGTAATGTGGTCTTTATAGCACGGAAATGTCATTGTTGCTAAGCAGCATGATTGACAGCAAACACATGACATGATATGTCACGTAAGTTGAAAGAATTATTGAAACAACAACCTTACTATACAACCTTTATTAATAAAAATAATAGTAATGAAACTTATTCTTTATAAAAATTGAAAATATAGTTGGATGGATTTGAAATTGTAACTCCAGATGAGCCAACACCAAAGCTGACAGTTCCTTCGCCGTTTTGTGGTATACTCATAGCTGCTGTACCAGTAATGTTCTGAGCAATTTTAATTTTATTTTGTAGAGAATTCTCTACATATTATTCGGCTACTTTATCCGATCGCCATCCACCAAGCTGCTTCAGTGCCCTAGTATCACCGCCGCTTTCTGCAAAGATCGTCGCCGCACTCCTGCGAAAGCAGTGCCCTGTGTACTTATGGGCATCCGGTAGATTGAGGACTTCTGCTATTATCCTCGGCATTTTGCCTAAGGTGTTTTTCCCAAAAGTCTGAGCACTACATTTGGTATTATGATACGACAAAAACAAGCTGTCAATTGTAGTATGTTCCGGCCGTAATGCTGCATATTTTCGGTACAAAGAGACTCTCCCTCTCCCTCTCCCTCTCCCTCTCCCTCTCCCTCTCCCTCTCCCTCTCCCTCTCCCTCTCCTCTCCCTCTCCCTCTCCCTCTCCCTCTCCCTCTCCCTCTCCCTCTCCTCTCCCTCTCCCTCCTCTCCTCTCCCTCTCCCTCTCCCTCTCCCTCTCCTCTCCTCTCCCTCTCCCTCTCCCTCTCCCTCTCCCTCTCCCTCTCCTCTCCCTCTCCTCTCCCTCTCCCTCTCCCTCTCCCTCTCCTCTCCCTCTCCCTCTCCCTCTCCCTCTCCCTCTCCCTCTCCCTCTCCTCTCCCTCTCCCTCTCCCTCTCCCTCTCCTCTCCCTCTCCCTCTCCCTCTCCCTCCCTCTCCCTCTCCCTCTCCCTCTCCTCTCCTCTCCTCTCCCTCTCCCTCTCCTCTCCCTCTCCTCTCCCTCTCCCTCTCCCTCTCCCTCTCCCTCTCCCTCTCCCTCTCCCTCTCCCTCTCCCTCTCCTCTCCCTCTCCTCTCCTCTCCCTCTCCCTCTCCCTCTCCCTCTCCCTCTCCCTCTCCCTCTCCCTCTCCTCTCCCTCTCCCTCTCCCTCTCCCTCTCCCTCTCCCTCTCCCTCTCCCTCTCCCTCTCCCTCTCCCTCTCCCTCTCCCTCTCCCTCTCCCTCTCCCTCTCCTCTCCCTCTCCCTCTCCCTCTCCCTCTCCCTCTCCCTCTCCCTCTCCTCTTCTCCCTCTCCCTCTCCCTCTCCCTCTCCCTCTCCCTCCTCTCCTCTCCCTCTCCCTCTCCCTCTCCCTCTCTCCCTCTCCCTCTCCCTCTCCTCTCCCTCTCCCTCTCCCTCTCCTCTCCCTCTCCCTCTCTCCCTCTCCCTCCTCTCCCTCTCCCTCTCCCTCTCCCTCTCCTCTCCCTCTCCTCTCCCTCCCCTCTCCCTCTCCCTCTCCTCTCCCTCTCCCTCTCCCTCTCCCTCTCCCTCTCCTCTCCCTCTCCCTCTCCCTCTCTCCTCTCCTCTCTCTCCTCTCCCTCTCTCCCTCTCCCTCTCCCTCTCCCTCTCCCTCTCCCTCTCCTCTCCCTCTCCCTCTCCCTCTCCCTCTCCCTCTCCCTCTCCCTCTCCTCTCCCTCTCCCTCTCCCTCTCCCTCTCCCTCTCCCTCTCCCTCTCCCTCTCCTCTCCCTCTCCCTCTCCCTCTCCCTCTCCCTCTCCCTCTCCCTCTCTCCCTCTCCCCTCTCCCTCTCCCTCTTCTCCTCTCCCTCCCTCTCCCTCTCCCTCTCCCTCTCCCTCTCCCTCTCCCTCTCTCTCCCTCTCCCTCTCCCTCTCCCTCTTCTTCCTCTCCCCTCTCCCTCTCCTCTTCCCCTTCTTTCATCTTACATTAACATTTAGGTATTGCAACAGGGATATAATTTCTTTTATTGTTAAATCAGAAGCAATTTGTATAAAACATTTTGTGGTCAAATACAAGGTGTTGCAAAAAGTAGTAGCATCTTAAACTCATTTTTTAAGGATGTCTTTTGATTTGTTTATTGATAATCGGCAAAGTAAGAGAATGTGTTAATCAAATGCTGAAAAAAATATCTGGTGTGGAACACCACACGACCTTCCAACCTACAAAATGGAAATAAAAAGAAATGTAATAATTTTAGTAACATTGTTTTAAGATAATAAATTATAAAAGCTCTTTTATAATAAATTCAATACGAGAATAAGCAACAGTGTAAAAACAAAAACGTCGAGCCATGTCAAACGGATGTTTAAAACTGCATTCAAATGAAATGATTTTGTTATTACTTTTTTCTATGCAACCTCTTTCGTACTTTCGAAACAGGCAACATTGTAAAAACAAAAGTTTCATTTCAGAAAGAGATTAATAGACATAATCAGATGCCAACTTAAAAAAAATTCCAAAGCCGCCTGCTTCTATAAGATATCAGCAGTACAGTTTAAGCATTTTCATTCATATATAATTATTTTGTAGACTTACCTTGCGTTATATTCAGAAACTTAAGAAAAGTTATGCAAAACTAGATTTTCAAAAAAAATATGTCTGCACTTTTTCTTGTAAAATTAATCGTTATTCAGATATTGAAAAAATTCTACCTTTTTTTGAAGCTAAATTACTCGTATCAAAAAATTGCATAGAACATAATTAATCGATATGTGTAGGATCTATGTTGGAGCATTTTATATCTTTGAAATATACGTCTACTTTAATAGTATTTGATCCAAAAACTCACACTAATAAAGATATTAGGTGTTTGCAAAAATCTATTGTGAATCACCCTGTAATAGTAATTATTTTTTACGGAACTTTTAATGTACGTCGAACTAAGCTTACATTACACTTGGATATGTAACATAAAATCAATTTAGCTCTTCAGTTTAAATAAGGAAAACTGATAAATTCAACATTTCTCAGCTTTTACGCCTTGTATCTCGAAAACTGGTCATAGTATCGGATTTAAAATTTATAACTCTTAAGAGGCTACTACAAATAATACATACTGAAAAAAGGTTACATTTAAGCGAGGAAATTTTTAAATAAGGGTTATTCATGGTTTTTGTACTTTTCTTAAAATACAATAACTTTTAATAAATAAATCACCCTGTATATATTGTAGCTTATATATACAAGTATATTAATAGTATTAACCTTCTTAAAAATCAATTCGGAAGTACAGCGTTGTGAATTAAGTCATAAAAACATAATTGTATATTGTGGCTCATTCTGTAAAACACCCTGTATAATAAATATTTGTTGTGCAACATATTATCGTCAAAATACCATATTGAATAGTACCTTTTGAAAAAATGGTTCCCTGAAGTTGTACTGAAAATGGTGAGTTTCTGCAAAGAACTGCCTTCATATATTTTTGAATCGCCCTGTAGTTATAAACATTTTCAATTGTATGTATTTACTAATGTATTACTTAAATATGTAGTAAACGTATTTATACAACAGAAATGTAATCTACCTCTTAAGTTTGAAAAGACACATTCCGAAAACTGGGCATTTTTCAACTTTAACACCCTGGTCTCGAAAATTAGTCATAGGATTGAGTTGGGCCATTGACACTTTTGGTTACTAAATCGAGTGCGGGATCTTTTAATTGTAGCCCATTAGCGTACACGGTAAGTTTTGTAAAGGGATGAAATAAATGTATTAATAAATGTAATTTCTTAATTGCATAAAAATTGCACTTTACTGACAAATTATGCTCAATCAAATGTAAATAGCGAAACAATAATTGTTTTGATTTTATTTCTCATTTGCGCGTTAAAGTGGTACATTGTGTAATTTATAGTTTTAAATAACGTTCTAGTGCTACTTATTTTAATGTGAACGCCATTTTTCGTTTAATAAGGTAAATAATAAAAAATATTTCTATAATTAATTTTTTTCACACACTGTAAAACGTTAGTTTTCCTTACTTTAAAATAATGTACTATATAAACGGTAGAAGTGTTAATAAACATCGTAAGTAATGTCTTATTTTATACTACCTATAACATAAATTATTTACGCCATGCACGCCCCTGGATGTTACGTTCGCACGCACTTAATGACATATTTAAAAGGCGGCCATGTTGACGGAACCTATTTAACGGTGAGACAAGTTATACTTAATGTTAATATATTCGCATAAACCATTATACGTTTAATTAAAAATTATTATTAATTTTATTAAATACATAAATAAAAAGTTTACCTCGAGTAGGATTTGAACCTACGACCTGTACTTTGCTAAACTACCGCGCTAACCAACTGTGCCATCAAGGTTCAAGCCCCAATCGATGTAAATTTTGTCTTTATGTATGCAGAACTGATGTAAATTCTAAATATAATGAGATTACAATCAAATTACTTATATTAATGGAATGTGAGCCTGCAATATCGCAAGGATTCACACATTATACGTTTGTTTCCACTGAATCGTTTTTAATTTATTGAGAAAAACAATATTTTCATAACTAGATAAGAAAGTGTTGTATTCACATTTAATAAAGGGCGGTATTCAGTCTAACCTAAAGGTTTGGAAATGGTAAAATTTTTCCAAATTTACTTTTTTAACCGGTAGAAAGTACTTACTGTCATACCTCTAAATTACCGGTGCTTGATTGTCAGAGCTGCCATATTTTGCATAAGATACAATTAGTGGTATAGACAACTAGTTAAAATAGTTCAGAGTTACCACTTGTGTTGGGGGTTATATAAAACTTTGATACGTAATAAATAGGAAATTTTATTGTAGAAATGAAAGCATTCACAATTTATATTATTCTATAATGTTAGGTACATATTATATAACATGACAGTTTGGAGTGAATTGGGTTGTTAATTATCAACGAGTAAGGTATTTATTATTTATTACAACAACACAATAACAATAATACAGGATCTCATTTGTAATAATAGCCCAGGAATTTTAGTCGAAAAACAGACCAAACCCAGGACTAAATTATGTAAAGCTAAAAATTGGTACATACGATCTATTTGATGTACTAAACAACACATCAAAAGTTCTGAACTCTCCTATGCCGGATTGACTGTTTTCCAGGTGTTCAAAGTCTGGAACGTTGGAGAATTCCAGAAAACCATTGGAACTCATATCACGTGGAAACAGCTTTCTCTATTTTTATCAGTAAGGTGTCAAATTAAAGGGGGATTGGCAATGCATTGTTTAAAGTTCCTATGACCTATTTTCGAAACATTCGGTTTGACCAGAAGCTCCCCAAAACCAGCGAAATTTAAATTTTGAGAATTGTTTTTTTTTATTTTTGAAAATATTAGGGTTCCTACTGCAGTTATCGTAAAAATACCCGATTACAATGTCATTTTTTTGGCCCCCTCCCAAAAAAGTAGTAACGAATTGAAGCATGTATAATTAGGCATTTTTCGACCATACCCCAACACCTCAACATAAAAATTGATTCTAGATTCGAAATCAGCGCCCCCAAAAATGTAAGAAATGACGTGCAACATGTACATTTACGCAATTTTTACTCTAGCATCATTGAACCCAACGTAAAATTTTGACCTTAAATTCGAAATCAGCGCCGTTAAAAGCATAGGAATGGACGTGTAATATGTATAGCGGTATTTACGCATTTTGCCTTGTCCACATTGACCTCAAAATCGAAAAAAACGTAGAAATGGACATACATGCAATATGCTTACCATTATTTACGCATTTTGGCCTTGTCCCTAATGACACCTTGATCCTAATATAAAATCTGGCCTCAAAATCGAAAAAAACGTAGAAATGGACGGACGTGCAATATGTATACCGGTATTTACGCATTCTGGCCTGGTCCCCATTGACCGCTTGATCCCAACATAAACTCTGACCTCAAATTCGAAATAAGCACCCCCTAAAACGTAGGAAAGGACGTGCAAAATGCATATTGACGCATTTGGACCTTGTGAACATTGACTCCAACATAAAATTTGACTCCAAACCTAACCTGAACTAATTTAAATCTAATCTAAATAAACTGACCTTGGTAAACCTTATCTATCTGAACTGATTCTAAATCTCCTTACTATATGCAAAGTTTCCAGAGTTTCGTTAAATCTTTATTTTAAGTACTTATTTCTACTTCTTAAAACTGTATTAATAACTGAAATAAAAAAATTAAATTTCCTCCCTTTTATTTCAATTATAACAGTAAAATACAATCATTCTGACGGTATGTTTACGAACTTTCTGACCATAAAACCTGTCTAGACTGGTTTACACCCATAAAATACCATTAAAAAATAATTCAATAATTATGCCTAACGTGACTATGTTCTTCATTGTGCGATTATAATATTCACCGTGTTTCAAGGAATATAATTCAATCGAAACATAACTTAGGCCAAAGCTTTCGCTTGGTCTGTTTTCCGGACGGAGATTCAAATGCTCAGTTTTTGAAAGGGTTTGTTTTTGAAACCTTCATTTCAAATAGTAGTTTTTCATGAGCACCCATCGATATACGTATGTACTTTACATGTAGTCCTATATAATACAAATACACACCTGCATAAAGAATAAACTGTAACCTCGCCTTCATTTTTCTGGATGTTTTGAACAAATTCCTCCGAGCAATTTCTTCTTAAAACGCTTGCACTTATTAATCCTTTTATACCTTTTTTCACACTGACTGTTTCACGTGAATCCAGGGAACACATACACTCATCGTAGGTTTTCATAACATTCACAATAAAAAACAACAGCCGTGAAAACAAAGCAGTAGGAAATTGCAATTAAACAATATCTACGAAAACCAACCGGCGCACAGCAGCAATGCAGTGAGCAGCATACCTGCCAACATAGTTACCTACATGAATACAAAACATATTTATGTTCTGACTTGATTTTCAAACCACAAAGTTTATTTTATGTCAAGCACAACGAAAATAACCTAAAAGTAATGTAAAGTGTCTACAAAACATCCCCACCTGAAAATGATATAAACTTAATGTAAAAGCAGCAGTTGGCAGCTCAGTAGACCGGCCGCCATAGTTCGAATATTAGCCGATCGCCGCCGAGACCTTTAAATGCTTACAGCGTCGCTACTAATTGTCGTAGAACTTCGCGCGGGAACCATTTGAAAGCTTATCTTACACTGGATGTCGTTTGTTTCGGATATTTTTGCGATCACAGCAGTAAGAAAATAACAAAAAATAATTTTCAAAATTTGAATTTTGCGGAATTTTTAGAGTTTCCTGTCAAACCGGGCGTTTCGAAAATACGCCATAAGCACTGTAAATGATGTCAACCTCTCTTTCATTTGACACCGTACTGAGTAAGATAGCACGAATGGTTTGCTTTCCATATCAGTTTCTGAAAACCGCATTGGAAGCCCAGTTGCACGAAGCGCTTCCGTTCAAATGCTTGCAGCTTAATAATCGTCGTAGAAACTTCCCATTTAAAAGCATATTTAACACCGAATGACATCTATTTCGGGTATTTTTACGATAACTGCAGTAGGAAGCCTGACATTTTCAAAGATAAAAATAATAATTTTCAAAATTTGAATTTCGCGGGTTTTTGGGGAGCTTCTGGTCAAACCGGTTGTTTCTAAAATATGTCATAAGAACTTTAAATGATGGCCTGCCAATCGCCCTTTAATTTGACACCTTACGGATCAAAATATGCTCCAGTGGTTTTCTGGAATTCTCCAGCGTTCCAGACTTTAAGCCCGTGGAATTCCATAATTCCATAAGGCGGCATAGAAGAGTGCAGGACTTTTGATATATTATTTAGTACATCAAATTGATCATATGTACCAATTTTCAGCTTCACATAACTTAATCCTGGGTTGAAAACTAAAATTCCTCGGCTACTAGTAATTTAGGAAACGGGTTAGGGTTGATATTGGACGGAATATTAACTAATGGAAAGAGCTGACCTTATACACCAGCGAATGTCCTCAAATTCCGTGCTGTATCCGGCTCGAAAGAACAATGTTGGTTTTCTTTTGTAATTTTGATTTGCGTTTAATTAGCTCCTCCGGTTTAGATAAAATGTGGACTGTATTCTCGTAACACTTACGTTTATAAAACAACAACTTATTAATAATTACAAACAAAAGATTACCACTATATTATTATAAATAAATGAATTTTTAACGCTAAACAATTATTGCTTTCAAAAATTAGTTGTATAAGTAATGTCAAAAAACCGTCAACTCTCCGTTCCTTGGACACTTCTCTTGTTTTCACTAGTTAGGCGTGCTTTCAATGCATTGAACACTTTCAAATAATAAACGGGATAATATAAAATTGTTTTTGAAACATTGACCTCAAATTTAATTAATACTTGTTCTTAAAGTGGCCTTACTTAATAATTACTTACAGCTAGTTAAAGCGATGAAGATTGAACAGTACATTCTGCATTATTTAGTTTGATCAATGTTGAACTATTAGAAACTTTTCTGGAGCGTCCAAACATCATAAATATATTATTTTGAAACTTTAAAAGTTCTGGCTTCAGAACGGGATTGGCCATGGAAAGTGTTTTTCATTTGTTTGTATCTTTTCTAGAACATGATGACCAAATGGTTGACGCAGTTTAAACTTTGTTGTATAAAATACATTGAATGTAAAGTTTTACGCTGGAAACAAGTTCGAAAATCATGAACAATACAAAATTAACAATTGTTTCATTATAGTTACGCTTTTTTGAGGTTTTAAATGTTTTAAATACTTTAAAGTAGGTTGATAGTATGTAGAAATTAAGATACTACAAACTAGGAAGTGATAATAGTATTTCTTTTCTATCGTGATTTCACGCTTGACCGAAAAGTAATTTCAGAGCTTAATCAGACGTGATTGGTTTTCTAAATTGATACATTACATTATCAAGATAAATTTCAAAGTTACATTTAAATTGAAATACCAAGTGAATTGATTAATTTGACTTTTATACCTTCTAGCAAAAATAATTAAGGACATACAGATTTAAAAATCAATATAAATGGAATTAAATCGCTTTAGAATTTTAAATAATGAAAAATACCCTACAGAAACGTTTTTAAAGGTAAACTTTAGAAGTAACGTTATCAAACTTGACTTTATCGACTTAACATTATGAAAGTTTATTGTAATTTCTGTCTGTTTCTACAGAAAATAATAGTCCCCTTCGGTGTTTTTCACGAAAGTTATTAAACTGGCTTTATCCAGACAGATACACTATATAAAAATAATTTAAAATTTTTGGCAGATCAACGGAAATTTACATGCAAGAGATTTCAAACCTTTTTCTATTTACCACCGTAAATCAACATACTTTTTTAAAGTACATACAGTAAAAGCTTAACTCGAGTGGGACTTAAGTTAATTTTAATATAAATACAGTTAATTACTATTATTATGTTGAACTTCTGTTCGTTAACTAAAAATGATTTCTATAGTGATCTATTATTATTGCTTATAGCATTCAACAATTAACAATCAGTCACGTGTTGTCATGTGCGAAACCTTGGCGAATTGCGGGCTCACGAGACACAAAAGTTGACTGTGATCCTTTATTGTGTATAAAAATTATAATACATCGTAACTAGGAAAGTACATACAGTTTAAGTTTGAATCAATTCGGACTTGCCTCGTCGATAGCTCAGTTGGAAGAGCTCCACTCTAGCAAAGTGGAGGTCGTGAGTTCAAGCCCCACTCGAGTTAATCTTTTACTGCATGTACTTTAAAAGTTAATTTTTATATAAAAACAGTTATTATTATTATGTTGAACTTCTGTTCGTTAACTAAAAATGATTCCTATAGTGATATATTATTATTGCTTATAGCAAATAAAAATTAACAATCAGTCACGTGTTGTCATGTGCGAAACCTTAGCGAATTGCGGTTATTGTGTATAAAAGTTATAATGCATCGTAACTCGGGAAGTACACACAGTTTCAGATTGAATCGATTCGGACTTCCGTCCTCAGTAGTTAATCTTTTACTGCATGTACTTTAAAAGTTAATTTTGATATAAATACAGTTAATTATTATTATGTTTAACTTCTGTTCTGAAACTGTTTAATAATGCTTCAATCATCATCTATGTAGTTTTAAGGTTAAAAAAAAAGAGCTAGCACTTGTCAATAAAATTAATATTGAAATTAATGGAAACAGGATTTGATAGACCCTGTTTTGGTAATAGAGACTACATAGTAATCTTACAGGTAACTTTTTTTTCCACTTTATTTTTGTAAAAAAAATGATCAAGAAGGCTGCTTCTTAGGGTGGATTAAAAAAAATTGATACAAACTTAATTAAAAATTGAAATTATAATCGATTTTGATCGGGTAAAAGCCTAGTTCAAATATATTAGGATATCTAAGTCTTGTAAAATGTATGAAATCAGAATATACATTAAATTTAACGAATTATTCTGAATTTATGTTGATTTACGCATATGATGGAAGCAAAGGGAAGTAAAATTTCTTAATAATGCCTTATTCGAATTCTTATTGAAGATTGAATGTATCAATGCGCTGGGAAAGATGGCATGTGTAAAATAATTTGAGGGGTGAGAACGAGATACTCTGATTTTACATCAACGCACAGTTGTTGATGACTTCTACGTGTGGCCATTTTGACATGTCAACAAAAAATTAAAATTATTAAGGATAAGGTCACTTTAATCTATTAGTGATTGTATATTACCGTTAGGAGTGCCTAAAAGTCATATAACGAGTATGAATAATATTCTGTTAAAGCATTCAATCTAAACTACTGATTTTTAACATGTGTTGTGAATTTGATACCTTTTAAAAAGAACAATAATAGATACAATATATTAATAACTATAAATTTAGCTGAACAAATGGTCGAAGGACTTATTTTAGTCACTTGGATATAACTGGATATTCAACAAAATCGTTAAAATTGTGTTTAATCTAAACAATAATAAATAATAAGCTAAAATTTGAACAATTTATGTAGCTTAAAATTGGGCAGTATTGGAATTTAAATTGTGAAACTGAAATTTATTTCATTTCCCATACATAAATTGGTGGTAAAGAATTATGTACACCTTTAAACCGCAAGGCAAAGAAATTGATTAGTCAATAATCAATTAGATTCGAGGAAATTGGAACATATCTATACACATTACATCAAAAAATGCTATCCCGAGCTAGTACCTGTATTGTCCAAACTCTGGAGAGTTTCCCTCATCGTGGAAGCTGGCAAATGTCCAGCCTATTCCTAAAAAGATCGTCAAAACCGATCCCTCAAACTATCGACCAATAGCTATCACTTCCATTCTGTCGAAAATCATGGAGAAAGCCATCAACCACCAACTACTTTCGTTCCTCGAGTCCAATAAACTCTGAAACGACCACCAGTATGGTTTCAAACAGATTCGTTCAACGGATGATCTTCATTTATATGTCACCCAACTTTGAAATAGCACATTAGAAAGGTCCAGTAAAATAGTCGTAGTAGCTTTAAATATTTCAAAAGCTTTTGACTAGGTTTGACACAAGTGCCTACTTGCCAAGCTCACTTCGTTCTGCTTATCCGATACGCTCATCAATTGGATATCTAGCTTTCTTGACAAAAGACGTATACGTTTTGTCGTCAATGGCTTCTTTTCGAAAGAAACTACTATTAACGCGGGAGTACCCCAAGGATCAGTGATAGTTCCCACAGTTTTCCTGCTGTACATAAGTGACCGATCACTTCCTGTAAATATGAATGGCTTAGAACTCAAGTTTTCAACCTTTATTTCTACATTAGGGATGTCCGTGTCATCGAACCTTTCATGGGTTGACCACCTTTTGCCAGCCAGCAAAACAGCTGCCCGTAAACTGGGCTTTCTATACATATCTAAACAGTACTTCGCATCGCAATAACTCCTTTTACTGTATAAGGCTCAAATTCGACCTCATCTGGAATACAATTTTCCCACCTCTGAGTCAGTGCTCCCCAATAAGCCCTTGACATGGTAAACCGTATCCAAAAAAGAGCTATCAGGCTTATAAATCTTCGCTAGGAACACTCGCTTTACCCATTCACACCATAATTACGCACTCAAAATTCCATCGTGTCACATTAAATGGGCTCAATCTAGATTTTTCCACACGGTGACCAAATTGTGTAATACTACCCAGTTCCTGTTTTCCTCCAAACTTTGACATAAGTGAATTTAAGGTAGCCATTCACAAACATTTCTCGGCAGCCTAACAATATCCCTAAACCCTCCCAGTGTTCCTGAGTGTTTTAGCACGTTAGGCAAATCTTATCCTGCTCGGGAATGCTATAAGTAAAAAAAAACACAACTTTGTTTTGAAAATATATTGCGACAGTGTGTAAAGTGTGTATTCAAGAAGAGCTACCTAATATTGGATTACATTTACCTGATTAAGTGAATTCAATGAGTGTCGGAACTGGACCTTCGTCAGGATTTATTTAAGATTTACTATGCTTATGGTGATAACATCATATAAATAAATTGTTAATATTGTATTGTTTAGTTTGAAACTGTGGTAATATGAGTTTATACTTGTGATCATTCATTTGATTTTATACAAAATAAATACCACTATTATAACAATGTTGCAAAGACTCGGATAGTCCTACTTATTTAATAGTTGATTGACCTAAAGTTGATGACGTTGATATCTTAACATAATTGACATTCAATTAAATTAAAAATGTTTATTACCTTTTATAAATTCATTGCTTATTATAGTGATAACTTAGTAAAGTTAACAACGGAATTGGTTATTGTCCTTAGGAAGAAAGAAGTTTATTACATTAGTTGTGGAAATAATCATTGATTACAAATTGATTTCAGTTACTTTGGATCAATTCAAATTTGAAGTAAGTAATATTATGACTTATACGTCAGTGAAAAATCAAATTAAGTTAAAAGGTTAAACAAAACATTATATGAACCGATAGGTTGAGTGACCTTGTAATGTTTTTATACCGGAAGATTTTAGAAACAAATTAAGAGGTTGATTCTAATTACACTTGGAATACTATTGATAAATTCAATCTTCTTATTAATTTTAAATTCTTATAACTTTTAGTAGAGTTCACTATTGAATTTGTTTTTAAACTGGTTTAAATCAAGTGATATTAAGAAACTTGATTCTTGAATTTATGTTAACATAGTATACGATTGTATCAATAACTGATACTGAAAATAAGTTTTGAGCTTCCTAAATGTAAAATTCAGATTTATTAAAAAAAATTACTTTTGTTATTTGTCAAAATTCAACAATGCATATAGAGTGCAGATTATAATCATACATAAAAGAGCTATACCTGGGTAAATAATACATTTTTTAAAATACTTATAATTTTTGGGTTTTTTAACAGTGTACTTGTATATTATGTACAATCTAAACTAAAACTTATTATTAATTTTATTAAATACATATATAAAAATAATAATCTAAACTAAACGTTTCGATAACACTTACAGTTATCTTCGTCAGTAGTAATATTATCTATTAAAATTGTTAAAGATGTTGAAAAAATTTTGTGAAACTTGAAAAATTACAACATAAACATAAGCCTCATATTAATATAACAGTTTGATCAACGTATAAAGTCAACTATAGAATACAATTTTAGTAAAGAATAACTGGATCATTAAAATATCTGGTGTGGAACACCACACGTACATCCAAGCTACAAAATGGAAATTCAGAAAATGAAATAATTTTAATAACATTTTTGAATGATAATTATGCAACCTCTTTTATAAGAAGTTCATTTCCAAAATAGGCAACATTGTAAAGATTCATTGACATAAATAAATGTTAACGTAAAAAAACTCCAAAGTTTTATTTATTTTATTTATATAATTTTTATAGTTATTTCGCGTTACATTAAAAAACATTATAAAGAATATGTTTATACTTTTTCCTATAAAATGAATCCTTATTCAGATAATGAAAAAACTTGAACTAACACTTAAATTCTACCTTATGGTTTTTTTGCTGCTAAATTACGCGTTATATCAAAAAATTACATAGAATATAATTAATCGATATTTTTAAGGTCTATAACTAGGTATTTTTACATCTTTCAAATATGTAGCTGTTTTAGAAATATTTAATGAATAGCAAAAACTGCCCCTAATAAACCCCCCAACCGCCGCTGGATTTCTCCCAAAATCTAATCAGCTCTATACCAAATTAAAACAAGCTTAAATGCAAAACTTTAAGTACGTAGGTATTTTCGTTCTGAAGTTATCGTGAATTCTAACATACATCCATACACATACACATACACGTACACGTACACAGACACGTACACGGACACGGACACGCACACGGACACGGACACGGACACGGAAACGGACACGGATGCGGAGGCGGACACGGACACGGACACGGACACGGACACGGACACGGACACGGACACGGACACGGACACGGACACGGACACGGACACGGGCACGGACACGGACACGGGCACGAACACACACGCACACACACGCACACACATAACACACACACACACACACCCAAACAGCACCCACACCCACACACACACACACACCCACACACCCACATACCCACACACACACACACCCACACACACCCACACCCACACGCACACACACACACACACACACACACACACACACACACACACACACACACACACACACACACACACACACACACACTCACACACACATGTATTTTTCTATGCTTCAACACCTTCTCCTACACACACCGTATTTTAGGGGATATTTAGTATTTTCTGATGACCCGATATTTACTGTTGATTCCCGATCTGTATAAGATCCGATAATTACGTTTATCGCCTAAGGAATCTGTGTAAAGGCCCGATAATTGTACCTCTTGGTCAAGAAGGGTGAGACCCGACAATCTTGTTAGTCGCAGAATTTGTGTATAATTTGCGCTGTTGTCAGATGTTGTGGAGTCTTACAATGTAATTGTCGGGCAATTTTGTGTCGCGTTATCTTATCTGACGGGTTAATGTACTACATTTATGTTTGGAAACTTTTCAATTTATAAATTATTATATCTACTTTCTTTTGATACGTTCGTTTAATTGGGTTATTTACGTAATTTAACTGCTAGATTTTTATGGATTAGAATAACAGTTTAAATCTGAAAATTGGTAATTAATTGTAATCGGAACTGAAGTGATAAAAAATTGTGATATTTCCTAGTCAAATCCGATTATGCTGACAGAGTCTGTGAATTGTGTTATTTGAATTGTTATGCTACATTTTTTCTTTCTATGAATTGGACATATTGTAATTATATCAAATAGCCCTGAACTATTAAAGTTCTTTACATATATGCAACTAAGTGGAATAAATCCATTAATGATTTAAACCCCGCACTATGTCGCTTATTCAAAGAGATATCGAAACCTGTATTTACCAAAGTTATATGTACCGTCCCTCTCTAAGTCTCCCTCCCCCCGATCTATTATGTGAACCATAAAACTGAAATTAATAAAATTTTGGGAAACCGAACTATATTAAAATATTACTACTGATTCACGAGTTTCAGCCCAAAAACGCTAGTTAATGTTTTGAGGTTTTTGGGTTGAAACTAATAAATCATTAGTAATATTTTAATCTTGTCGATGTAGTTGAAAAGGACTTGGAACGAGTTTTCAAATGAGGTATTACTTGCCATATGATCCCATTTAAAATTGTTTTACAAAATGGCGGCTGTCCGCAATTTTTAATAATTGAGTCACTGAATATCATCAAAAACGTTGTATATGTACCTTAGTTCGGTTTCCCAAAATTTTATTTATTTCAGTTTTATGGTTCACATAGCATGTGGGGGAAGGAGGCTTTAGACCGGCACTGTGTATAGTTTATGTGGTTTATTGCGAACTAATATTGTAAATAATTACAATTATTGAATATTATTACTAATTATTAGCTAAAGTAACTAGCTATCAATGAATTTACTAAAGATGTTCGAAATGACCGCTGTTTTCTTCTATACATCTATTCCATGTTTACCAATCCAAACATCGAAATTGACATTTAAACGTCGAGTTACCTCAACAATGTTATGTGGGGGTGCACCATCTTGTTGCCAAATTACCGTGTTAGATACCACATAAACTATACATATTTGTAATTAGAGGAACATTTTCTACCAGAACAACACTTAAATTAGATATAATTTACACAGGGTGTATGCCATTGATTGAATTGAATTCTACATAGATTCTTATTAACATTGCAATACCTAAGTTCTTTATTATTACTAATACTACTAGTTTATCTTTATTTGCTTATTTTTTACAATATTGCAAGGTATTTTAATTTTACACTTTCAAATTCTACTATTTACCTCACACTGTCTGTCTTTTCACTTCTGTCCCCTCTCTCATTATCTGTTTTCTCCTTTTCAAGGTTTCCTCCATCCACTCCGCTCCCGCTCCCGTTTCCTCTAGTATCTCTTCTACACTCTTGCCATCCGCCCTTAACGCCCTACACTCTTTTATCATAGCCACATATTCTCCATGCCTTCCCCGCATAATCTGCAATTTCTTTCTTCCTCTGTCCTCCAATACTTGTTTCCCAACTCCTCGTTACTGCATCTGAACTTCGTTATCACTCTTTTATTTCGTTTCTTCCCTCCTCCTTTCATATACTCTGGTATCCTTTCTTCTTTAACCTTTCTATACTTAAACGTTGTGCTTTGCTTCTTTTATTTTTTTACACCTTTTTTGCTTTTGTGCATCCATGTCTCTTCTTATTATGTCATCTCTTTACCCACACCTCCTCTCCATTAATCTCTTTTCTTCTGCCCTCGAATACCCATTTCTTTTATAAGATTCTTCTCTGCTATCTTGAGCGTATTTCACTCTCCCTTCCTTTATCTCTTTCCAGCATGCCTGTAATATTTTACATTCCCTTCTTTCTCTCATTTCTTCCTCATACTTTATTGCCATTATTCCCACCGCTACCCTTATTTTTTCTTCCTGCACTTTTTCTCTTATAATGTACCCCGGTGTCTCCTTAGCCAGCCCCAATACCCATTTCCAATATTTTCCTTGTAGCCCTTCGACATCCTTTTATTCCTTCCACCCTCACACTTTTGCCTCATATAGCACCACACTTTTTATTAATTTATCAAATAGCAGCTTCCCTTCCCTAAGTCCGTTTCAATCAACCTCTCCCTCACGTTCCACACTTGTCTTATTAATTTATTCCCTTTTTTCACTCTTTCCTTTATATGTTTCTATCTGTTTCTGCAGCCTTTTACACAGTACTTCCGCATATATTTTGTATGCCGTGTTTATTACTGTCACCCCCTACAATTTTCCACTTCTTTTCTGTCCCCTTTTTTGTATACCGGGCATACTACTCCTTCTCTCCATCTCCCCGGGAAGCCTTCTCCTCTCCATTTTTTGTTAACTATTTCCATCATCCTTGTTGCTACATTTTCTCCTCTACATACCCAGCCTTCTCCTTGTATCCCGTCCTCTCCTGTCGCTTTACTTTTTTTACTTTAAGTATTACCTCTCTTACGTCCTTTTCTTTTATTCCTTCCCCTTCTTGGTCTACTTGGCAAAGTTCTCTCCCTTGTCTTGATAATAAAATTAAAATTGCTTTTCTAAATAACTTAACTGTTTGTAAGTTAAACCCTAATTGCTTTATTATTTGCTTAAACCGCCACAGTCAGATTAATCACTAACATTGAAGTGCGACCGGAAACCTATGTTCTTTACTTTTTTACTTATCCTATTTCATGCCTTTTTGTTAAGCTCTATTCGGAATTAATTGCAAAAAAAATTAAAATACGTCCATTGGTAAACATAGTTCAATCGTTACAGTACAAGTGACATTTCGGATGCAGCAAATTTCTTCAGAGAGAAAAATCGTGGGATTGACAGAGACTCTCTACTGGTTGCCCAGTTGGAAAAGTTTCGGATAGTGACACATTTGGTTGGGACGGAATCCGAATTGGGTGTTAGGAAGTGGTTCATTGAATTCAAAGTGGTCTCTAGGTCGCCTGGCTAAAATCTGCTCAAATCATTTTCCGAGGCAACTCAGCAGAGAATTGGTCTTTAAAAAGAGGGCGTGGTGAAGTCGGAGTGCGGTTTTGGTGTCATAACGGTGGAGGCCGATGTCCAGTCCGTCGATAGGATTGGGAATTTGTTATAAATTTCGGAACGTAATCAGAGGGCTGGATCGGGCAGGTGTCGGAGTACTTTGCGATTTAGGCCATCATGACCTGGGGTTGAATTGCGTCCTTTTTTAAAATAAGATTCTCAATTGGCTCTCTAGGAGTTCCTTGAAATGGGTGTCGACTTGAGGATCTTCTGGGGATCGGAAAATTGATTGAAGATTAAGACTGAAGAAGTCGGCCTTTCCTTCGCCGGAGGAGATTAGGTTGCCCTGTGGGTCAGTTAAGTGCGATTTAGAGGTATACCTTCCTTCTGGTCAGTCTATCAAACTGTTAAAATTAAAAAATACTCAAATGATACTTTTAATTTAACGAAAACTAACAAATACTAAGTAAGATAATAGTTTATTTTACCAATACTACTACTAATATTCCAAACTGTAATACAAATATGTAACTATTCTTTTTTATTTATAATATTGGTATTAATAAAACTAGCATTGTTAAACATGATGTCTCCATAGATACGATTTATGTCCCATTATTCAGGAAATACAAGGCGATTCATTTGAATTAGTTGACAAAATTCAAAGAAATTATCAATTATAACAGATATATTAAATTGTTTGTATTTCGTGGTAAAATTCGTGTTTTCTGGCACATTCGAATGAATTTTTGGCATGACAAGTCTCGGCCAAAAATTAACACTCTCATGTGCCATTTACAAAACACTCATTTTGCACACTCAATACAAAAATAACTATTCTCCTAACAACGGCTTACACTTTCTTTTATTGATTTTTTCCTCTGATTTAATAACATTACAAAATTTTAACCCAACGTAACTAAGCAATAGTTCTAAACAATAAGCATGCAAAACGTACACGCTACAATATTGAAAATAATTTATAGATAATATATAAATAAAAACATATAATTTACTAATTCATTCATATATTGCGGTCACCTTTCTTCGATTTTTAATTTTAAACATACACAAAGCATTATCGTTAACTAAGGTAGTGTCCTGCACTGTAGCAAACATGTATTTTAGTTTTCATGTGCATATTGTTCCTTAAAATTATTTGAACGCATTTGGTTGAAACAAATGAAAGTATGAAAATAAACTATTGGATGTCATCTTTGTTAGAGTGCTGCACTTATTCATTGCTACTACAGTGCGTTTCACCAGTAATTAGACCTCTGCAATATGGCTGCAATTTAAATTTGTAACCAAATAAAGCGTGGGAGCACTCATTGGCGTAGTACCTTTTTTCATATAAAAATAAAAAAAATGAAAAATTTATTATTAATAAAGTCTCCATCACCACGCGTAAATGTTCATCTAGTATTAATTAACTATTTCAATAAAAATTAAAAAAATTAACAAGTACGTAGTAAATTACTTTTTTATTGCTCAATTAAAAATCGCAGAATTATAAACATTTAAAAGAAATTATAATTATTTAGTCTTATCTGTATCTATCCACTCATCGTCTAGATCGTCCTCCTGGTGTGGTGACCAGAACATATTTAAAGTAATGTCACTAACATCAAACTTTTTCACTTTCACTTTATATCTACACTAGAATAACAGTTAAAATAGACGAAAATTAATAAAATATTGTATAATCTTACCGAAGTTGCACTATAATTCTGCAAATTTTGAATAAAGTTCTCGTCTTCAGTTAAAACAAAACTTTCTTCTATTTTAATATAAAAAATTAACAATCACTACAACCGTGACACATTGTTGTTTACAGCATAATGACAAAATAGATTTTTTTTTGTTAGTATGCTCGTGCTATAGTTAGTTACTTACTTATTTTATCTTATCTATATGTTGCGCGTAGACTGGTCAGGAGTCCTTCTCCTCTTCAGCCCTGGTCAATCTTTTCTTGTTGGTGTTGCGTTGTGTTGTGTAATTGTATAGTTTACAATAATAAGATGTGGTTATTTTTGGTGTTAAAAAAAAGAACAAAAAAAGATTTAGATTTATTTGAATATTTGTGCTAATTGATTTAAGTGTGAGTGTTTTTTAGTTGGGTGTAGCGTGCTGTGTACGGTTAATCCGATTCGTTTGTCGGTATCATGCTAGGTCGTCATCGAATAGACGGGGGGCTGCGGAGGGCATATGGAGTATTGTCTAGGGATTCTTATATCTTCTCGGGGAGGTCGTCGAAGAGTTGTGTTTGAATTTTAATTTGGGTTTTTTTCCGTGGGAATTGAGGAATCTGTAATTCTATGCGGTGATAAGGATCTCTCTTGTTGAGATTGTGGCGCCGAAAATTCTTTTGTGTGCAAGGTTTCTTCTAAGGTAACCTGTGTATGCGTCTGAGTATTCGACGTTTGCAGGAAGCGATAGAGGAGAGGTGATTAGGGCTTATGTTAGTGTATATGGGTGCTCAGAAATCCATAACAGGGCATTTGTATGTTTTGTAGGTGTGTTGTAGTGTTTTGTGGTGGCAATCTCTGAGTCTACCGCGAAGGGCGTGTTTTTTGTTCATGGGGGATCCAATTGAGGGTTCTAGTGAAGATGATTCCTAAGTAGGTGACTTGTTGTTGGAGTGGGAGTCTCTCTTGATTCAGGGTGAAGGAAACATTGCTATTTGATAGCTTTGAAAACTTATCTTCGGTGTAGTTAGGATGTCAGAAAAGAATTATTTTGGTTTTGGTGGGATTTACGGAGACTCTCCACCGGTTCGCCCAGTTGGAGAAATTCCGGAGGGTTTTGGATATGAGGCGGGAGGCCGTTGTGCTGTTCCGGTTAACCTCCCAGAGGGCGTTGGCATCCTCAAACTGCACAACGGCTACTCCGGGTTGTGTAACTTCGGGGATGTCGGATGCGAAGATAGTTTAAAATATCGGGACTAAGGCAGAACTTTGAGGTACGCCTGCTGTAGGTTGAAAAGGATCGGAGAAGGTGTTTCCTACTTTGACTCGAAATGACTGATTAGTCAGGTACGAGAGTAGGAGTTTGGAGAATGGGTCGGGTATGTTGAGGTTGCGGATCTTGTGTAGGAGACCGACGTGCCAGACCCTGTCAAATGCTTGCTTAATGTCCAGAAACACAGCCAGATTGCATTGCTTGTGATTGAATGCTCTGGCGGTCTCCTACAATCTGCTCGAAGCATTTTCCGAGGCAACTCAGGAGGGTGATGGGTCTATAGGAGGAATGTGTGGTTAAGTCTAAACGGGGTTTGGGTCTCATGATGGTGGAGGCCCGATTTCCAGTCCGTCGGGCAGTTGGATAGGATTAAGCATTTATTGTAAATGTCGGAGAGTAATCTTAGCTCTGGGTCGGGTAGGTGCCGGATGATTTTAAGGTTTAGGCCGTCATGACCTGGGGCTGAATTTCTTCCTTTGTTTAGGTACGCGTTGACATGGGCGGTAGTTATGGAGGCAAGAAGTGATTTTCGTTCTCGAGTTGGATTTCGGCAAGGTTAAGGGTACGGAATTCTTCAAGGCGACTCTCAAGGAGTGCCTTGAACTGGTTATCGAATTGGGAATTTTCTGGGGATCGGGAAATGCATTGGAAATGGAGACCAAAGACGCCGGCCTTTCCTTGGTCGGAGGAGATTAGGTTTCCCTGTGGGTCGGTTAGGTGGGACTTAGGGTTTACTTTCCTTCTGGCTAATATCGAATTGTTGCCAGAAGAGTTCCCGTTTCTATAGTCTAGCTGGGACGTGGGTTTGGTCCAGGACTTTTTGGAGTGTTTGTTTGCTTCTCGCCTGATTAAGGCGTAAAGGCGATTGTATTCAGTTTTGAGAACCGGGTCCCTGTATCGCAGGAATTGACGATAAATTCGTATTTTCCCTTTGATCCAGTTCACGATGTGCCGTGGGAGCGATTTGCGTGAAATGTCAAAGTTTTTTAAAGGGACTGAGATATCGACCGCTTCCGTAACTACGGCAAATTGTCAGAAATTCTTAACAATAATGATATCTATTTCGATCATTCTTTTATTTTAACAACGTTTATTTCTTACAATAATAATTAATTTAATTGTAAAATTTTCCATTTTACTAACCTAAGCTACCTCTCCGCGTGATATGCTACTGAGTCGAGAAATAATATTTTAAGGCATTTGAAGGTCGTATTTGTTATTAAATTTGTCTTTTGCTATTGTAATGTTGTAGGAAAGGATGGAAAATGCGGTTTAGGGTAGCCAACTGAAATATCGCTTTCATAATAGTAATTTGGTAATTTACTGTTGTTCACTGTGGAATGGCAGCCATATTAGAGAAGTTTTATTACTTGTAAAATATACTATATGTACTTGAATTTATATTGGATAATGTAAAACATCTTCATAAAAGATATAGAATAAAGTAAAAATGAAGAAATTTTTGTTATTATAAGCGTAATAATAACATATGATAAACGAGTCCGTATAAAAACTTAAGTTTAACGAAACGAGGTTTCTATCTTTGTGCGCGTTATTCAATCGCTTCTTGCTTTACTAAAATGTATATTCACTTGCATGAATATGATAATATAAAGTATGGTAAAGTATACAGTTTTAATTAATTGTTAGATATGAAATATATTTTATTGTTCATCTCAGTGTACAGTACCCACTCTCTAATCTATATTTTCATTGAATTAAATCAACTGCCAATATTTTTTATCAAGATATAATTTAACGTAACAAAATGTCACGAAATAGTTTACTTAGTTTAGTTATTTTAACGCTTAACGCAATTAGCTTAGCTTATTTTTTTATTCCTGTTGATACCATATTATTTTTTAAATTTACTTTCATTTGTTTTATCAAAACAATATATTTCCCAATTTCTTTTCTCTATAATGCAAACTGTATAAAATATTTTTGATTTAAGAATAAGAGTTTTGAATGGGAACTTTAAAACATTATTTTAATGAAACAGAAGGGAATTAGACAAAAGTAGTTAGTGCCTGAAGTCATTTGCAGTATCAAATACTAATTTTACTATTTTGAGTTTATAGGTGTACATTATAACACTCATGAAATACTTTTTACATCAATTTACATTGTAAATGCTTAATAAACTAATAGAAATAAAGTTTAATGAATTTTCGTAGAAGCAATTATTTTTTTCATCATTGTAAAATATCATTGTGTTAAAGAGATCAATAGGTCTCAAATAAAGAAATAAAAAATCCAGGATCGTATTTAAAAAATCAAAGTTGATGATGGCTGTTTGGAAACGAAACGTCGTACAGCAAATTTAATAACGTCATTTTGTAAAGGTTAAAAGGTGGCTGCGATGATGTAACGTTTATTTCAAAATATATTATTAAATAATCCTCGAAAAAGATAAAACCCGTTTTTCAAAAAATTTTTTTAATACCAAAAAATTAATAACCAACAAAATGTGCCAGTCTGTTGGTTTATTATTTCCAATCTATCTGTCACTAAGTCTTACGGTAAGAATAATCAAATAATCTTCTCAATTGGATATGTCGTAGTTGGTTATGTCGGCTAACAGTTAATCATGAAAATACTTCTCAAATGCTGACGTTAGAAGCGAATGATTTTTTCAATTTAATGATCAATGATCTGAATACCTACCCAGATACACAACATATTTTACAAATTTGTTACTGGTCAAAAATTCATAGCCAACTATGTTCGTCATTGAAAAGGTAATAAACGGGACTACTAAATACTGTAAAAATACAATATGGCTTCCATAAGAAAAAAACAAAGCTGATGATGGTCACTTAATGACGAAACGTCGAAGGTTAAAACTATTAACACTATTGGATAGGGCAAGAAAAATGGCATTGTAAATCTGTAGTCCCAGTGTGTAAGCCCAGAAAACAATAAAATCGGTTTTCCAAATTTTCGGTTTTTTTCGGAATTTTGAAATCTTTTACACAACATTTGAATAAGCACGTAAATGCACAATTTAACCAACCTCGTATCTCTTACGGTTTCCAAGTTCCCCATATATACAGTCAAATTTGTATCACCCCTATATATATATATATATATATATATATATATATATATATGGTCACCCACGAAGGATGGCACATTAGACGTTTCTGGTGGAGCAGGCAACTGATCACTCTGAAAATTTGATGGATGCCATATTTGGACATTCCTAATATTACTTTACTAGGTTACGTGTCCAAGAAAAACAAAGATGTTTTGTTGATTTCAAGCATACATCACTGTAACTGTATGGAACTGGAAATAAATAAACCTGAAATAGTAGTATTTTATAAAGCGACCAAAGGAGGTATTAATTAGATGGATCAAAAGTGCGCAAACTGTTCAACTAATAAAAAATCCAACCAAAATGTCATTTAAAGAAATTAAGGACCTAGTAACGGCGGATTACGTGCTAACAAATTTTTAAATGACTGAGAGATTTGAATTGTATAAGGCTATATTCAAATACTGGGAGCAGTCAATATCGGAATTTATGATGCACATAAGGAAACTTGCAAATAAATGTAATTTTGTTACCTGTGCAAAGATATATGAAATGACCATTGGAGTGTACGGGGAATCGATTAATAGTATTGAAAGTCAATTCAGACGAGAAGGTTGCGAGTCACAGATTGGAATCTAGTTCTAGAAATGGGTCATGTAAGTGGAGTCTCAGAGGATGCCCACAATAACGGAAATGTTTTACGTGTAATATGCAAAGTCATACATCAGTTGTCTCTAAGAGGAAAATATGAAACACATCGAAGAAGAGGATCAAGAGGTCACACTTGGACAAAATAAATAAAATAAATACATGTATATGTAATAATGCAAAGTCAGTGGATAATTATAACTTGTTAAAGAAATTATTATCACTAACCAACCACTATTAATAGAAATTGATACTGGAGCATCAGTTACAATAATCTTGAGTCGAAGATTTAATAACCTTTTTTTTTACTAAACTTAAGTAATTATAAAGCAAAACTTAATCGAATGTCTAAACAAGATGTAATGTTCTTGTTCAAGTTATTGTACATATAAAAGTATAATAATTTATCTTACCCTTAATTATTATGAATAACGAATATATGCTTACACTTTAGGAAGGTCTTGGTTAACTTGGAAACATGTTGTTGGTAGTGTTAATAATACAAATGTGTCAGAATTGTACGTTACGAGTTTAAGAAAGGTTTTAGGTCGTGTTTGATGTTGACAGGTTATCCTCCATAAAGGATGTACAAGTTAGTCCTAAAGAAAAATACAGTCCCAATTTTCCACGCACCTTACCAAATTATTACCAAACTATGCAACTAAAGAGTCTATAAAAGTAGAATTGAAGGAAATGGTATAAAGTGGACTTTTGGAGAAAGCTAAATATTGGATAGGTTAAATCCAATCGTGGTAGTAAAAGAATAAGAATTTGTGTAGACTTTGGAGTTACTTCAATTTCTCAATTAAAAACGGAACATTACCCACCATTATGTGAAGATGTTGTTAACGCTGTAGTCAAGGGCAATTATTAATAATTAGATTTGTCGAATGCTTATTTGGGTTATTTCATTTTACAAGATTACCTTTTGGCGTTACGTATGCGCAAAAAAATTTCCAGAGTTGTGGACAAGATTTTAAAACTAGCAAATACACCCACATACCATGCAAAAATAAGAAACAATAATGGAATATGAGCCTGCAATATCGCAAGGATTCATGCATACCAAAGTAACCTGACTAATGTTAAATATTGCAGGCTTATATTCAATTAATATAAGTTTTTTGACTGTCGTCTCATTATGTTTAGAATTTACATCAGTTCTA
Organism: Vesta saturnalis; assembly: GCA_036346205.1. NCBI lineage: Eukaryota > Metazoa > Arthropoda > Insecta > Coleoptera > Lampyridae > Vesta > Vesta saturnalis. Next base: position 1,266,279 of record JARFJB010002287.1, on the reverse strand, counting down.
CATACATAAATACAAACTTGATATCGATTGGGGCTTGTAACGCGATAGCTCAGTTGGTTAGAGCGGCACTCTCGTAAAGTACATGTCGTAGGTTCAAATCCTACTTGAGGTAAACTTTTTATTTGCGTATTTAATAAAATTAATAATAATTTTTTATTTTTAATTACTTATTTACTTTTGAACTTATTCGTTCATAATAAAACCTATAATAAAATTACATATTGTTTATCTAATGGTATTAATTGTATTTTCACTCTACCTCTACATGCATGTTCGAATGGATTAGTTGAAAAAATGAACAAATAACTAAAGAATCAGAATGGAAACATGCATGTTCGAATGGGTTAGTTGAAAAAATGAACAAATAGCTAAAGAATCAGAATGGAAATCCTTAAAGAATCCTGCCAATGACACAATACCGATGCAATAATTCTAAACAATTTTATTTGAAAAGATAGAAATATGCCAACCACATGTACAGAAGTTAGCTTAGCACCCATTAGGCTAAAACAATTCGATGAGTATTTTTCCAAAACGCTCGTAGATGGCATCACGATCTACATAAGCAGTAGAATATTACGAATCGTCAATTTTAAACAAAGCGGTAAGAGTCCCACTTAAAATACAGATGAAAGTTAATTTTAGTTTCAATACGTAACATCAATCAAAACGCAACTTGTTCATGTAGCCATTAATTACGGCAAAACTTACGTTCCTGTACCCGCGTGTCTTTGTTAAAACTTTTGGAGGTGTGCTGTTGTAGAACCTTATGGATAGCAAAAAATATTAATACTGGCAGGAAGTTCAAATAAAATAGAGGTGGAGAGCGGTAGAAAAATAAAATTTCAAGGCAAAGGGAGGAGGTTATACACTTGATAAGAAAGTTGAAAGGTGTTGAGGGCCATTGCAATAGGGCCAAGTCCAATAGATTATATTTGCGTTCAATGCTCACCATACCACAAAATGTTTGAAATGTGTAACGACACTGCAGACCAAGACCAAGTAAACTATTCACTCTTCCACAAAATATTTTCAACAAAATTTAATTTAGCGTTTGCTTCTCCAGCAACTGACGTTTGCAGTTACTGCGAAGGTTTAACACACAAAACACTTTCGGCAACTTGTTTAAAACTTGGAAATGAATCATCTTGAAATATGAGAGTATATGAACTAAGAGCTAAGGAGTTTCACTTAATGACGAAGGAGGAAAAAGAAGGTGATGCATCATTTCGCTTTGATTTGCAACAAGTCCAGCAACTGGCAAAACCTCTAATTCAAGAATATTTACATTCACTGGAAATTGGATGGTATGCATTTTGTATTGTGAAAGTTCGTCACCTCACATTTACGTGTGGGTGGAACATCAATGCGGCCGAGACTCAGATGCAACTGGTTCGGAAATTTAGCATTCTTTATATAATAGTAACTGAGATGGTGTGCAAAAGATTAGATTGTGTGCCGACGGCTATGGTGGGCAAAATAAAAACAACCATATTGTCCATCTATTCTAGTGGTAGCTTTACAAACATTCACCACGTAGCGTTAAAGAAATTGCGGTAGTTTTTCCAGTAACAGGTCATTCGTATCTTCTACCGGATGGGGTTTACGAAAGAGTTGAAAAGGGTTAAGACGCACGCCGAAGTACTTTTACCTTAAGATTACCCAGGAATTTATAGAAAAATACACATGTTAGGAACATATTGGCAAGCTTATGACTTGAAATCTTTGCTAGATACACTTAAAAAAGTTGAAGGGCTAAGCGAATTCAAGAAATTTACAAATCAATCCAATACAAGTCAAGTTAAATTTAACTGCGAGTTGAATCAAAATAATTCGAAGCCTCTTATAGCGCTAGTAAAACGCCTTAAAAATTAAACGCTGGATTCTGCGAAAGGAATTTCGCAAGATAAAGGAAAGGCCGTTGATTGCTTTACTAAAAAAACGTTTCGGAAAAGACTGGATAAGGGACGATCAAATGAATTTTTATTTTGAAGTTCTAAAAGAGCAAGTTTTAATGAACATCATGATGAGGACGACCAGTTATGCCACTGCTTAGAAGTAGACCGTGAGTCAAAACTTTGATTTAACCTACACTTGTGTAGTATTTTCAATTTATAACCTTTTTTTGGTTTACAATCACATTGTGCTCAATTAAAAATAAAAACTTTAAAGCGCTTCTTTGATTCCTAATAATTGTAAAATAAGATTTTGCTTTCAAAACGCAAAAAGCCACTGCTTGTTCCTCACAATGAAACATGTCCAAAGGTGCTTTTTGAATTTCTTTCAGATAAAGCACTTTTCATGAGTGATTTTTTGTGTCCAAGAAGTCTAATGCACCAACTTTCATAAATAAAGATACATAGCACTGTTAGAATTGTGATAACGTTGTCACAAACCATTTTGCTTTTCTCAAAAAGTACTTTTTGTGACTTGTTGCGTTTTGTAAAAAGCTCCTCAAATACAGTAAAGTAAAGGGAAGAGAAGCTAAAGAACAGAGGACCAAATTAAGAGAATCTGTGGAAAATGGGCCTGTATAATCTTGTATTGATGGATAGGGGACTTTAGTATGGATTAAAGAAGTGGTTTGTACAATATATAACCTACGTGTTGATTTGCCAAAAGTAAACAATTTACCAATAATAATCATGAGCATACTAACAAAAAAAAGTGCGAGCTCACAGTTGATTGTTCCTTTGTCGCGTTAACATCGAGCGATTGGTGAGTAACAACATGCAGTGAAGTACCGTAAAGTCCCGTGCTACAAAGTACAAACTCTTATGTAAAATTAAGGACGCAACAGATGCGGTAGATATTGTAAAGCGGTAACGTTCGGTGATTATGGAAATTCTGTCTTACGTTACATCGATCGTAACAAATAACGAAAAGGCTTGTATTTTATGCAGAAAACTTTAAGCGTAAGTTATCAGAATGGACGAGCTTTAGACACACTTCAGAAGTTACGTATAAGAGGCATACGGAAAAAAGGAGCAGGGAAAAGGAGCGTGATCTTATGTTGATACAGCAACGGTTGTGGTATAGACAATTTGATCATCTTAGCATTTACTAGATTTTTATGTACTAACACAACACCAAAGGTAAACATATTTTCAAAGGTTTGGACAATAAAAAGAAGATTAAATTGCTACATTGTGAAAATATCTATAACGTTGTAATCACGTTTGCGTTTAACTATTACTGTGAGGTTTATGACGTGTCTTATAATCATAAATCCAATCACAGTTGCGGAACTTTATGCCCATATTGTCGCGATTAACTGCACTTAATGGAATCTCCAAAGATCATTTGTGCAATGATTCCGGAAGTATATTTAGAGGATTCACATATTGTGATCGGTATAAGGAGGAGAAAAGGAGACGTATTAGTATGCTCCGAAATTTATAAACGTTTGGTATGCTTCAACGCTTATATATCACCACATATCTGCGAAGAGATTTTCTATGAACACAAAATAAAAAAATCATTACTGTCACATTCGACCGCGGCGATTAGATACACGAGCGAGCAAAGCGGAGCGAGAGCAGCAATTTTTCACATATGGTAAAAAAGCTATACGATACTATTGAAAATCTTAGGTTCTTAGGAAAAAATTAAAGAGTATAAATTTAGACATGCTTTGAAAATATTAGAGATATGGGTTGGTTACATATCTGTCGACTGTTAAATAATATAGATTTAAGTCCGAAACATTTTTCCTATGGTAATAGGATGGATTCCACAGATCTCAAATATATGGTTATACCTGACGTATACTTTTGACGTGTTCTCACTTACGGAAAATTCCCTATTAGTTAGCCCAAAGTGTATGTCGGGCGAGAGTATAAAAAATTAACTACCCAACTAGGTGTACTCACGGAATTCACTATCCTGCCACCTATGTTTTTGTTATCTTAGCGGTGTGCGGATGATCTGATCTAAGATGAATGCTATCGCAACCCTGAAGAAAGTGTTCCAAATGGTACATGGTGCAGATACGACATTTTTAAGGCTTTGGAAAAGGAAATTATTGGTGTTAGGGAAAATATTGAGGTATGAAAGCATTCAGTACAATAAAGTAACAGATCGGGGGGTCTGGTCTCATAATTTATTAACAAGTTCCTGAAAGTGATATTTAGAGAACGAAAATGTACCACTAGAAATTATCAATATTACTACAAAATTTGGATTACGCTCTTTTACTAAACTGGGACAAGTTTAGTCCCAAGTAAATGTAAAAACTTCGATTATGTAGGATTCAAAGAAGTTTTACGACAAAATGTGTTCCCCTTCTATTGACGTGGGTTGACCCTAAACCACATATTTGAATTGTTACCTATTCAGTGTTGTAACCCCTTCACTACCCAAACTATAGGTGTTCATACCAGAAATGTTGACGTATTAAGTATTTCCTAGAGCATAGAAATTCGAGATGCTTGTTGTTTCCTTTACCAATATCAACACAAAATTGCGGGTTAAGGTTCCTAATATATCGGTATAAAAACGGGTTAATGCTCGGGTTACACCAACATATCCACATGTGTATATCTAACGTATGGATTAAATATAAATAATGTAACAATGACAAAATCAAGTGTAATGGATAAAATGAACAGAATGGTATATGAGAAACACTAGAATATATCGGCTTTAACAAAGCAGTCCAGTTTCGAGCATGTGGTCTGTTTTCTTTATTTTTGGATTAATACGAGCTGGAAATCTTAAGATTTGATTTATACCAATAACATGGACATGTGTGCAAGTTTGTATGAGAGATATCCACATGTGGACATTCTGGTATATCAACTAATGGCTTGAAATATCCACCTGAGGATATGCTGGTAGTGAAGGAGACCTATTAGTTGGAACATTATTTAAAGTTATACACTTGTAACCCGTTAATTAAAGTTTTTCGACTCTCAATAAATCTATACTTATGTTATTCTGCCTTAAGCACATCTAAAAGTATGAAAGCATAATACTCCTTCATAAATGATTTTGTATGATTGTACGGATTTCAATATACATTTATTCAAGCGGTCATTTACATTATTTCAGTTCCTCTGAAAGCTTCAGTATAAGACATTTTGTATTTATTTTACCAAGTTTCGAAAGATTTCACCACCTAATGACCATGTACTGTTTACTTAAATTTAGCGGCAGCCAGTTTCAAGACAACTTTTTTTCATCCCCGTTTATTGAACAATCTGTCTAATTAAGGCAATAAGTTCGTTTTGTGGCAATATGAGTTTGATATTTAGGGAGCGTTCCACTGATCACCCTCCTATCATTTCTTAGTCTAAGCTTATTAAATATAGTATTACTTATACCTATAACTCTATGTCCAACATTGTTTAAACGTTATACCTGATAGGTAAGTCTGAGGGCTTAAATTTTTTTAGACGTCGTAGTTCGTCTGTTTTATCCATTAGTTTATTCGCTAATTTATTAGGGCGCACTTCCACTCGGTCACTATATTTAACCCTGTATTTTTTATTTCTCGTTTAACTGTTGACACACACAAATCCGTTTGTATGACAAGATTTGGTACGTACCACGGTGCATTCACTAGCGCACGCAACACTTTATTTTGGAATCTTTGTATGATTTCAATATTACTGTTGCTGGCAGTTCCCCAGATCAGAATCCCGTATGTCCAGATGGGTTTTATTATCACTTTATATACTAGCAATTTGTTTGTCAACGTTAGTTGCGATTTCCTTCCAATTATCCATTCTAGGTGCCTCAGTGTGATTCCCAGCTGTTTTCTCTTCGTAAGTATGTGGGTTTTCCACGTCAGTCTGCTGTCCAGGTGCAGTCCAAAATATTTTGCGTTAACTGAATGTTTCAGTTGCTTCCCGTTTAAGTATAACGGTGGGCAGTTCTCTTTCTTCATAGTAAACATGACATGTACTGATTTATCCTCGTTAACTTGCACTGTCCATTTCTTTAACCATACCTGTATCTTATTGAGGTTTGTTTGCAAATTTCTTGTTACATTGGCTGGGTTTGGATGCGATGCTAGAACAGCGGTATCAACCGCGAATGTGGCGACGGTTGTTAGTCTGGTCGTTGGGAGATCGGCTGCGAATATTAAGTATACAGGGTCGGTCCATATATTTAGACAGTGTCTCCTATCTCTACTATAATAGATACAGAAAAACTTTAAATACAAAAGTTGTAGGGATTTATCTAAATCGCCAGAAAAGTCTACCAAATATTATAAAGCGTGACCCAGAAAAACGTGACAGACCAAATTTATGTTTTTTCCAATGGAACACCCTGTATTTTTTTAACGACCGCATTTTTCTGATGTCAAATATATATATATATATATATATATATATATATATATATATATATATATATATATATGTATAGTTGACATTTGGTTCAGCCGTTTTCGCGCAATTCGCATTTAAAAATTAGAAGTTTTTCCAAGTCACAGTTACCATAAAAATAGATTACCCGTCCATCAATTATCGTTAGAAAATGAAATAATTATTATTTCTAAACTTATTGAGAATAATAACGATAATATTAATAATAATAATAATAATAAAAATACAGTATTATTTTTAATATATTATTTTTCTTTGAAATAGTGAATCAGTTGCGTTTAAACAAAGCAAACCAAAACGAAAAATTATGATATTTTTATATTTACAAATGCTGAATATGCCCGCCGTTATTTTGAACACACTTCCTCTCATTTGAATTTAGTAAAGTATTGACGATAAATTCAGGACGTTGATTTAAATCATTAATAGTTGTTTCGATCCTATCTCTCAATTCCTCCAAGTTAGATCTGGACTATTTGGTAACCAGTTTATCGTCTCATGTATTCCAATCCACTCGTTATAATGACCTGTTAAAAAAATCTCTTACTTGGAAAACGTTATGTGGAGTTGCTTCATCCTGTTGCCATATAATGTTAATGTATTCCCTAACGGAGACTCTTTCTAACAATACTTCAATTTCATTGTTTAGAAATTCTAGGTATCTATTCCCTGTCAATGAGCCCTCAAATATAGTTGCTCCAGTCACCCGGTTCCTAAGAATGCTACTCCAAACATTCAGTGACCTACGGCCCTGCTTGTTTATTTCAACATATGCGCGGGGGTTCACGGCTGCCCACATGTGTTCTTGCGGTTATACATTCCTGCGGTGGTGAACGTAGCCTCATCAGTCCACAATATCTTATTATAAAAATCATTGTCAACTTGTTTCCTAAGTAACTCCTCATTATAGTAAGCTAGTCTTCTAATTTTCTGATTATCTGTTAATTTTTGGACGGGCAACATTTTATACGGGTGGTATCCATATTTATGTAAAACTGTACTTATTTTTTGGTTGATTTCCCAAAGTATTTACTAGTATCTGCCGCAGATAAATGTGGATTTTCTACAAATATAATAACATACTAATTTATAAACAAAATATTAGAAACTGCCTTTCCGACCTTCAAAATACAATAAAATCGATAGTTCTTCATCTTCATTGGCCACAACAATGCGCTCTTTTATTTGCAAGTTTTTGCGTTCCCTAATAGCCCGTTCTGTAAAATAAAAAGTAGACCTGGCAGGAATTGGCATCAAGAGATGAAGACGCCGATATTCTGCTTGCGCCTGTGCGACATTATTATTGTTTTTGTAAAATAGACGAATTATTTCTAACTTTTCTTCTTCTTATAACCCATTTTACGATTGACATGAACAAAATGTGACAGCTAATGCAATAACTCCGTCATTTGTTTTTTATTTGTTTGTCATTGTAACTGCGACTTGGAAAAACTTCAAAATTCTAATTTTTAAATGCGAATTGTGCGATATATATATATATATATATATATATATATATATATATATATATATATATATATATATATATATATATATAATTGATATACGTATTTGAAATCAGAAAAATGCCGTCTATTAATTTCTAAAAAAATACAGGGTGTTCCATTTGAAAAAACAAATTTAGTCTGCCACGTTTTTCTGGGGCACCCTGTATAATGTTTGGTAGATTTTTCTGGCGATTTAGATAAATCCCTACAACTTTTGTATTTAAAGTTTTTCTCTATCTATTATAGTAGAGTTAGGAGACGCTGTCTAAATATGCAGACCGACCCCGTACATGACTGGCCCAAGTACACTCCCTTGTGGAACCCCGGATGATATGGGTAGCAGTTCCGTATATGCTCCCTAGTGTTTCACGAGGAAGTACCTTCCAGTTAGATATGATTTTAATAATTCATATATCTGGTATAGCAAATTCTTTTTGAGCTTGTATAGCACTCCTTCATGCCATACTTTGTCGAATGCCTGGCGGATATTAAGACAGGCAGCTGAACAGTATCTGTGTGCTTCTAGATCATTGTTGCTTATTTTGACTACACGGTGATCTGTTCTATCGTTCTATGATTGTTCCTGAAAGCAAACTGGTGGTCAGGGATTATCTTTCTTTCCTCTAGTATTGGATTAATCCGTTTTAGCAGGACCTTTTCGAAGACTTTGGAAAGTACTGATAATAGACTTATAGGTCTGTATGAAGCTACTCCTTTTACCTTTTTTCCAGATTTGGGTAGCATGACTTTTTGTGCTATTTTCCAAAATAGTGGAAAGTAACTTAGCCTTATTGCTGCATTAAGTATCTGCAATATAGCCTTCATTACCTTTTCCGTTAACTGTTGTAATATTTTCCCCGTAACCAGGTCTATACCTGGGGCCTTCTTAGGGTTTGTCTCGATGTTAATTGCGCGTTCGACTTCTCTATATTTAATGCTCTTTACTGGTAAATCCATTTGATAAGGTGCTTCTAAGTACTGCTTAATCTCATTTTCTTCTTCGTGCGATGACTCTGAGGGGAATGGTTTGAAAACATCGGAGAGGTGATCTGCAAGTACTTTTGCTTTTTCGTTGTTACATCTGGCCGAAGTCCCATCCTTTTGTTTTATTGGCGGTATAGGCTGCTGTGGTCGTTTGATTCGTTTTGTTGCCTTCGACGGATTGGTGTTTTAGGTCAAGTAACAATTTTTTAAGGTCGTTTTGCTGAATTTTGCCTAACCAGAATCTAACTTAGTTAATTGCCATCGTTTCCTCAGTTTGCGTTTTTCCGTTTTTTTTTGCCTTATAATGAGAGGGAATTCTTCGGTTTGCTGTGAATAAGGTTCTTCTGGTGTAGCTGTCCAATCTGCCGTTTGTATTGCCGTTGTTAGTGCCACGACTGCTTCTTCGACATGTTGCTTTAATTTTAGTGGGATATTTAGGTTAACAATCTCGTCTACTTTTACTTTGAACATCTTCCAGTTTGTCTTCTTACTTGTAAGCATCGGCTGTTTAGTTATTTGTAAGATCTGAGTGTACAAAGTTACGATAATTGGTGAGTGGTCGGAGGAGAGGTCATGACATGATTCAACTTTGCAACGTCTGGTGTTAACTCTCTTTGTGATTCAGAAGTCTACGAGGTCAGGTATTTTTCGTCTATCAGTCGGGCCAGTATGTTTGCTTACCTGTCGATAGGTGCTTTAGGTTACTTTCATTCATTGTTTGGAGTAGTGCCCGGCCTTTAGGCATTGTCATGGTTTTTATTGTTGATTTTGGTGGACAATACACTGCTGATAATATTTTTTTTGTTTCGAAAAGCGTTTTAAATTTCAATTTTTCACAAAGAAAACGAACATTACTTCACAAAATTCAAAACCTGAAATGTTACAGTTTTTTGTCCTTCAAAAAGACTGTTTAACTATAGTTTTACACAAAACAATTAGCAGATTCCCTAATCACTGTCATCATAATTCCAATCACTGTCTTCTTACTCCCACCGGCAGAAATTATTAACGGCTCTATCATTACATCTAACAGTTTTTCACGTGACGACCCAGTCAAAATAAGTTGTTGAATATGCAAATTTGTTTTTTCCAAATATCAGCATTGTATTGTTTCAAAAATTTCTCCCACATTTGCAGTACATTATCATCAGAATATCCATCTTTACCAATGTTTTTATCATTAAATGATTTGCAAATTTCTCAAATGTTTCCATGACGTTGAATTGCAACAGTATCGAGGTAATTTGAGAATAGAATAGCCATGTTCTACGTAGCATTTTTCACCTTTATGTTGCTTGGCAAGATTCAATAGATCTACCTTTAGGTCACTTTCACAAAAAGATATATTTTTATTTTTTAGCCAGTTTGTAAATCAGCGAAGATGGCATGCGTTCCATAAGACGGGAATGGTATGATGCATTATCCATCACAATTATAAATGGTTCATTTAACTTTCGTAACAAGCTGCTCCTTTAACCACTTGAGACCTGTTGCATTCCTACCGTCATAATAATGAGCTGACTTTGATTTTGCAGGGAATATTAAACTTGCATATTCAATTAAACCGTTTAAATTACCGGCATATGGGATGATATATCTTTTCCCAGTGCAAGAACGTTGTGTATTTTTCACAGACTTTAGAGTATGATCCTGCCAAGAACGTTTAACTGACCCTTTATTAAGCATCCAAGATTCATCTAGAAACACGACGGGAAGAGGTGATTGTTTTTGCATATTTTGTATAGTTTTTTTTTTAATTGTACTCGTGTAAAAAAAAAGCAACATGAATAATTAATTGGAACTAGCTAAATAAATTTATGACGTGCATCGGTTTTTTCCCTGGATTCCCTATACCTGTATATTCCAAAAATTTTAATTGCCCTAGAAATTTAATTGTTTACGTATTTTTACGAAATTGAAAGTTTATATCGTGATACTGAAAGTATATATATATATATATATATATATATATATATATATATATATATATATATATATATAATACATATTTTAAAATTAAATTTAAGTTTTTGAATTTTGTGAAGTAAAGATCGTCTTGTGTAAAATTGAAGTTTAAAACATTTTTCGAAACCTTCGGATTTCAATTTTCTTAACCGGAATTCTTTTTTTTGTGTACAATTATAGTTAAAATGATTTTATCTAAATTGTATATTAATATTTTATGTAGGTATTCGGGCTTATCAGAAATTGCTTTTTAATTGTTTAGGTACTTTTAGGAACTGAATTGTTGATATCGTCATAATGAATTTATTTATGTATATTTTAAATAAATGAGAATTATTCAATTTACTTCAGTGAAGTTTGTAAAATTTTAAAAACGATATAAATAAAAAAAATTTAAGTGCCGCTGTGTAAATGATTTTAAGTCGATATTTGCCATTTATCTAAAGATTCTAACCCATGTACTTAAATTCAACATACGTTTCAACGTACAGTGTACGTTTTAATTCACACCCCCCGGGTTATACACAACAAAATTCTTTCCGTCTTTTTCATATAACATGTCTAAAAACGACGGTAGTGCTAATCCGATATAATAATTCTCTCATAATTTCAACTATATACTAGTACAGTGTACGTTTTAGTTCACCTCCCGCGGGGTTATACACAACGAATTTCTTTCCGTCTTGGTGTGCATATAAAGTGCATATAAGCATATTTTGACAAAATTTTATAAATGCATATGCATTTATTAAAAGTGCATATTTTGAGCGATTTTCGGAATGAAATCGCAAAAAAATTTAATTGTACTTATTTCTTTGTGAGCAGGTAAAGTAAGTACATCCTGCTAAGTGATAATCTGGATGCCGCCGTAAAAATAATATTATGGGTCGTTGCCGGAAGATTAATAAAGGAATTTTCGTAATTTGTATTATTATAATCTTCTTTGATTTTTATGAAGGGAAATCTGATTGATTTTAGCCAATAAAATCATTTGCTGTCAGCCCCATTTAAATTTAAGGTTGGAATCAAAAACTTGCATTTACTTTATTTAATTTTATTCCAATTTTCTTCACTGAAGTGTGTGAAAATGCCAAAACAAAATGCCAATAAATCTGTTCTTCTCAAAAAGTGGATTAATAATAAAACCGATTTTAAAATCATCGATGACAACCATATTTTATGTCTAATTGTTTTACTTTTCAAAAATATATTTTGAATTCCCATATTTTCAATCAAAAAATTCAACTATTTAATAAACAGTGAAACTAAAATTTTTATCCACGACTATTGTATAATGTATCCATTAAAAGTCTGTTTGCTCGATCTTAATAATACACATTAATCACGGCAGTGATTAATGAGTCATAATCACTGCTGCCATATGCTTCCTTGATTTAGCTATAATATTATATTATTTTGCTACAAACAATCGGTTTTTAAAATTTTATCGTGTAAACCACTAAATATTTTCAATTCAGTTCTGTACATAAAAAAAAATTAAAAAAATGAGTTTATGAATTTTCCTAGACCAGATTCGAACGCGGAACCCGTGGTTGGAAGGCAAGGAGCATCTACACTGAGACATCAGCGACTTCGAATGTGCGTGTCGTATATTTGTTTCGCAACATACCATGTTTTTCGAAACATTTTATAAATCGAACTAGCTTTTAAAACAAAACAAATTTGACTCAAATCTGTTGATATTATTGTTTGTATGCGTAGATTTCTCAGTGTTTTGATATTTTGTGTTAAATTGTGTTAATCAAACGAATTAAAAATGGATATAGAAAATGAAAATGACTTTTCTTTAACACCACCAGAAATTAGAGAAGCTGCTGAAGTTGCCTCATTAAATTTATTGCCGGAAAAGTCAAAGAAAGTATATAATATCGCCTATGAATATTTTTTGAACTGGCAAAAGGAAAAGCAAACCACTTCATTTTCTGAATCGACTTTATTAGTATACTTTACTGAATTATCCGCAAAATATAAATCTTCAACACTATGGACCTATTACTCAATGCTTAAAACTACGATCACCTTCCATCAAGGTATAAATTTAGAAGATTATAAAAAATTACGAGCATTACTAAAAAGTAAATCAGAAAATTTTCAGCCTAAAAAAGCGAAAACTTTTTCTAGCGAAGATATCAATAACTTTTTAACTAATGCATCTGATGATAAATACCTAGCAACAAAGGTAAGATATTAAGTAAATCTTCCACATAGTTATTTCATTATATTCTGTAATTTAAGGTTGCTTTAATAATGGGAGTAATGGGTGCATGCAGAAGTAATGAGTTGTATGAAATGAAAATAACCCATTTACAAGATCTTCGGCCAAGTCATGTAACCAGTGACACATTCTTTTTAAATTACCAAAATGGTAAATGTACAACTCAGAGAATTGAGATAAACAAATTTACAAAAATGGGAAAGGATATCGCTGCTTTCCTCAAATTACCGAATCCAGAACAATATTCTGGGCACAGTTTCCGCAGATCTTCTGCAACAATACTGGTTGACGCAGGCGGGGATATTACTGCTCTCAAAAGACACCGCCGTAGTAGAAGGCTACATAGACGAATCCGTCAAAAATAAAACCGATACGGCCAACAAACTATCATCTTCAATTCCACCAAAAGTAAACCAAACGAATCATTGTACATATAATTCAAATGTTTTAAGTCACCCAAACATTAGTTTTGATGTTAAGTCTATCCCTGCGATTAACTTGACCAATTGTGCAAATATTACAATTATTAATAACTATAAATAAATAGCATTATCTTGTAAGATTATATACGTGATATTTGTTAAGCTAAATACATAGATTTTTGTGTTAATTATTACGAGATATTATACGATTATTATAATTTTCGATAACTATGTACTGTGTATAAATGCACAATAATGCATTGTATGAAATATTTGTTAGAATAAAATAGTGTTTCTAAAAATATGTAATGTAACAAAATTTTCCAACAAAAAAAACTTCAACAAAAATATTTAGTAGTCGTGGATAAAGTATAGTATTCTACTCGCGTATAATGGCTATTATTCTCTCGGTGATTTAGGCCACTCGCCTGCGGCTCGTGGCCGTAAACTTCACCTCGTGAATAATATCCATCATTATACGCTCGTTGAATAATATATTATTATAATAAAAACTTACAATCCAAACTTTTCAAAATTCTAAGCTGTTTTTTTAAATAACCAAATACTTCGTAAATTAACTATTGAGATTCAAGAATTTTAATATGTACTTACATATTCAATTTTATTATTGAAAGTAGTAAGCTTTTTAAGTTTTTTACAACATTCTGTAAACTTTTTTATTCTTCATAGGTTGTATGTGAAAAGAAATTTTAAGTTGATCCACACTTGGGTACTGCTACACATAGAACTCGTAAAGAAAAGCCTCTAGATATGCTTCAGTAACTCATCACTAGAAACCAAGGTTTTACGCCAAGAAAATTTCTATCAGGATTTAAGCAGTTTGCTGGTGGGTTGTAATATCCCAATTGCAAAATTGAATGATGCATTATTTCAACAATTTTTATTGCAAAGAAGATGTTCACGTGCCTTCTGCCACAACTTTACGAAAAAATATGTTGACTGCAGCTATCAATCTACTCTTGAAGCTATTAAAACTGTCATTGGAAATAATCCAATATGGATATCTGTTGACGAGATGACCGATGTTAAAGGACGCTACATTGCAAATTTGATTATTGGAAGTTTAAACGGTAGTGATTGTAGTACCGGATATTTAGTATCTGTTAAGGAGTTGCAAAAAACCAATAATTTAACTATATCTAGATTTGTAAACGAACCTCTTACTAATTTGTTTTTACCTGAACTGATACCAAAAGAAAAACTTTTGTTAATGTTAAGCGATGCTGCGCTATGATGATAGGAGCAGTACAAAATTGAAAAATATTTTTTTCAAACCTAATACACGCAACTTGTTTGGCATATGGTTTAAATCGAGTGGCTGAACTTGTAAGGACAGAATTCCCAATTGTAAATACTCTTGTATCAAACATAAAAAAGTATTCTTAAAAGCCCCTGTTGGAGTACAAGTGTATAAAGAACGTGGTTAAATTGTGTCCATTTCATTACAGATAATTTTGAGGGAACTAAAGATGTAATTTGTAGCTTTGACGTAGATAGTTCTATTGCTATAAAAAAAATGTGTAGATGTTTTCAAGAATCCATTATTAAAACGCCACTTCGCACATACCCAAACAAATTTTGTTCATATTGCTTCATCAATTACTAAATTAGAAGAACCTAGTATTTCACTGGACCAACAAAGCATTAAAATCATTAACTCAGCTGACAATAAAATTAAACATCTTGGAAAAAATAATAAAGTTTACGAAAAATTTTGCAGCATGTTGAAAAAATGAAGGTTATCAAACACTTTCCATTATAAATAGTATTATTAAAGGGAATTTTTGCGGTGATGATAAATTTAATTTACAGTTAGAACCCTCTTTAATAAATAAATTTAAATTGGCTCCATTGACATCTTGTGAAGTCGAACGCACTTTTTCCGCCTACAAATTAGTGTTAACAGATAGACGGCAATGTTTTGCTTTAGACAACTTAGAAAAACACTTAATAGTATGTTGTTTAACAGAAATAAATAAAGGTAAAATAATAAAGGGTTATAATTTAAAATATAGTAATTATTATTTATTAATAAATAAATAAAATAATTGATTATACTTATTTTTGTGTATTTTTGTATGTGTAGTTCTTTCAATAAATAATATAATGAGTATTTATTTCGTTGTTTTATTATGTATACTAAAATGCATAAAAGCATATTTTAGTGCTTATTTTGACTGTTTTTGGTGCATATTTGCATGCATATTTTAAGGTTTTTTCAGTGCATACTTCCCGAGTTTTAGTCATATAACATGTGTAAAAACGACAGGTTGTATGTTGACCGTAGTGCTTCAATAGAAGCGCTAATCCGATATCGGAATTCTGTCATAATTTCCACTATAGCTAAAGTTTTTGTTTGCTCTTGTTGGAGCAATTGAACTAATACTTGCTCTAGCACAGTAGTTGTTATCGGCGTCATGAAGTTGGTTACCCATTAATCACTAGACATGCTATAATTGTATCTTTAATTAAATTTGTATTTGAACGCCTTTCCGCTTCTTAAAGAAAATATTCACAAAATTACCTTATACTTGATAATCATAACGATTTATATTAACTAAAACACTTGAAATTAGTTGGAATACATCGAATATAGGGCATTATCAACGTATTACGAGAATTTTAGTGTATAATAAATTACAAATACTATGAATATTGATGTAACATTAGCCTGGAGATATTTAATACACTTATTTTGTTTAAAAATGATGTGTCTGCTCAATTAAAATCGAGTTTAATAAAAATAATGAGACGAAGAAAACCACGACTGTTAACCGCTGAAAGTACATTAGCATTTTTTATGAGAACAGAGTGCGGTACGCTCATTTTTCTCCGTTTTTTAATACTTTTTGTTATTTATTACTACTTGTTGGGTACTTTTATTGTGATTTTTGGTGCCTCTTTCTCTCCTACGTAGCCATTAGACAACAAAACATAGTTGGTGGTATCACTAGACCTGAAGAAATTGTTACCTTTTAATACAATGGCAAGATACCTGTCGGTAAAATAACGACCACGCAATAAAATACGGCGAAAAGTCGACTTCGAGATGTCCACTACAAAATGGATACCGAGACACAGCGACAGCAAAACAGCAACGAAACCGCGACGACAAACTGGCCTAGACGAACATTTTCCAAAAGTGTTATAGAAATCTAAAGATAATGTGGCTTTTTTCGGTTATATCGATTTTGAGGTTTATTGTAGTGTAAGACGTGCATAGCCCTATATTTAGTAAGAATCACTACCCAATTCACTGAGGTGGCCGTGGCGTTATCACTGTAGACAAAAATGAAAGAATTCCTATATTAATAGATATAATATATATATATATATATATATATATATATATATATATATACAGGGTGTATTTTAAAATCACCGACAAACGAAAACTGGAGATTCTATGATTCAAAATAAGACAAAAATTATCATAAACGCTTTTCCGAAAATGCTTCTGCTAACTGAGATACAGGTTGATTAAAAAATATTTTTTTTAAGATTCCTCAAAAACTACAAAAGATATTACACTGAGATTTGGTACACCTAAATGTCTGATTAAGGACAATTAATCAGGCGAGTTTGAGTCAACTCGCTCCATCCAGTGGCGTAGAATATGTTGTTAATCACTTTAAGTAAAAAAAAACGCACGTCTCTGGTTTTTTTTTGAAGAAATATTTTTTTGTTAAATTCAACATATAATTCTGCAAATAAAATCATACTTAGTATTTTTTCGATTCGGCGCCCGTTTTTGAAATATTTTGCATTAACATAAACGACTACATTATTCAGTAATAACCAAATAAAAAATGAAATAAATCAGAGATTGCTTTGCATTTGACAGTTACGTATCTTATGTTTGCTAAAATAGTTGTATTTACGCGTGTTTCGTAATTTATTGTTTATGTCTAATTACTGTGAAAAAATGAATTATTCCAAACGAGAACTGGTCGATATGCATTTATGTTATGGTAATACTAATTGCAGTGCTCGTGCAGCTGTTCGACTTTATAAACAAAGATTTCCAAATAGAAGACATCCACATCGTACTACGTATAGAACCGTTCATCGTAACTTGTTAGAGTATGGAAGCTTAAAAGGAAAGAAAAATTCCGAACGAAATGCTCGTGTACCAGTTGAAATTGAGGAACAAATTTTAGATAATTAATAATATTTTAGATAATTCATCAATAAGTACGCGTGAGTTAGCTTTAGAATTTGGTGTGTCGCATAGCAAGTCTTGGACTTGGAACAAAATTTACATCCATTTCACCTACAAAAAGTGCATGCATTATTTCCTGCTGACTATCCTCGACGAATTAATTTTTGCGAATGGTTTCTAAATAAAAATGCTGAAGAGGTACAATTTGTTAGAAACTTATTGACCACTGATGAGTGTATTTTTTCCAGAAATGGAATAAAAAACTTGCATAATTCCCACAAATGGTTAGATGAAAATCATCATCCAACTGTAGTTACAGCTTACCAACATTGATTTAGCGAAAATATTTGGATATGTATACTAGACGATCACCTTATCGGACCTATCCGTTTTCCTCAAAGACTTACTGGCGAATTCTATTTAAATTTTTTGAGAGAAGATTTGCTAGAATTGTTTGACGACGTACCCTTAGATGTTAGAATGAACATGTATTTCACGCATGATGGTGCACCACCACATTATATACGAAGCATTAGAGAATTTTTAAATGCATGGTTCCCTGGACGCTGGATTGGATGAGGAAGTGAAATACCGTGACCGGCACGATCGCCAGATTTAAACCCATTGGATTTTTTTGTGTAGGGGTATCTGAAAACTGGTGTCTATTCTGTTCAAATTGATAATCGAGAGCAACTTTGGAATCGCATACAGATGGCATGCGATGAGATTAGGAATATGCCACAAATTTTTCAGCGTGTTAGGTTTCATTTGCTAAGAAGAATATAAGCTTGCATTCAAAAGGAAGGGGGACATTTTGAACAATATGTATAATTATTATTTTGTTTTTTATTCCTTAAATATCTCTTTAATAATGTACCTAATAGTTAACTGCTTAATTTTTTTGTAAAATAAAACAAATTTTGATTTTTATTGAATAATGTGGTCGTCTATGTTAATGCAAAATATTTCAAAAACTGGGCGCCGAATCGAAAAAATACTAAGTATGATTTGATTTGCAGAATTAAATGTTGAATCTATCAAAAAAATATTTCTTCAAAAAAACTAAGGCCGTGCGTTTTTTTTTACTTCAACTGATTAACTTAAAATATTCTACGCCACTGGATGGAGTCAGTTAACTCAAACTCACCTGATTAATTGTATTTAATTAGACATTTAGGTGTACCAAATCTCAGTGTAATACCTTTTGTAGTTTTTGAGGAATCTTAAAAAAACCTTAAAAAAGTGTTTTTTAATCAACGTGTATCTCGGTTAGGAAGCATTTTCGGAAAAGCCTTTATGATCATTTTTGTCTTATTTTGAACCATAGAATCTCCAGTTTTCGTTTGTCGGTGATTTTAAAATACATTCTGTATATATATATATATATATATATATATATATATATATATATATATATATATATATATATATATATATATATGTATATATACAGGTCGCATAACTAAAGATGATTTGGGAGGTCAGATGCGCATTCGTCCGTTTTCAAATATTGTACTCGCGGCAATTCGAGAAGTTCAGTAGCGTCGCAAGTAAATTGTTTCAAGTGTATATTACGTCATTGTACGTATACAAACATAATTATTAACACATTTTCTTAATACTTGTGGAAATTTTACATTTAAGTTAATGAAATTAGAATGTTTTTAAACAGATTAGGAAATTATCCTTTATTACACAAACATCATTCCGCGATTACGTGAAAGTGGACCTTTCTACTAAATTTGTTTTTATTACTTATGGATTCTTAATTAGAAATTACAGTAATTATTAAATTAATAAAATAACATAACACTTTAAATGTGTGTTTTCGTTTGTCGGTGATTTTAAAATATATTCTATATACAGGGTTAGTTAAAAGTATGGAGACGGCGATTTATTGTCGTTAATATTCATTTTAGGAAATTATGTTCAATACAAAAGTTTGTTATGAAATTATTATCTACATTTGAGAATACTTGAATTATTTTTTTCTTCAATTGTTTTTAAGTTACGACGTCATCGATATTTTTTTGAAATGACAACCTATATTTCTGATTATTGATTTCGATAGTACATTCTATTCTTTTTTCAACGGTATACAATTTTCAATATGTTACATTTGAAAAAAATTGAGAAAAAGTGCCTTAATGTTCAAATGTTAAAGATCCATTAAATTAGCAGAATTCATCTAGATAGACAAAAGCCTCGCGATAAACAAACTCGAGCAAGGTAACTTTATCAGTGGTTATTGTTTATGTCAAATAGTTGACATATTTCAGTTGTGCAATTTGTTGCTGTTATTATTAGCAATGGCGAGTTTAAGTGAACGTGAAAGAATTGAAATACTTATGATGCTGAGTTATGGAAATAGACGCAGAAGTTTACAAGACGCTTGTAATTTATTTAATGACACGCATCCAAACAAAAATCCAATTTCTAAATCCGTTGTTGGTAAAACCTTAAAACGCTTTGAACAAACCGGTAGTGTTAAAGATTTGCCAAGGAGTGGTAGACCTAGAACAGCGAAAAGCGATGATAAAAAACTGAATGTTCTATTGGCAGTATCTGAAGATTCCCATTTATCAACCAATCAATTAGCGGCCAATCACAATATTTCACAGCCATCGGTCGTTTCAATTTTAAAAAGTGAAAAGTATAAACCTTATAAGTTACAACTTCTACACGAGTTGACGGAAGATGATTTTGATAGGAGACTACAATTTTGTGAAGAAATGTCAAATGTTTGCAATAATAATGCAAATTTCGTAAACAATATTCTTTTCTCTGACGAAGCTACCTTTTGTCTTACCGGTGAAGTAAACAGACATAATTGCAGATATTGGCCATCGGAAAATCCTTTTTGGTTTATGGAGCACCATACGCAGTACCCCCAAAAGGGTTGGCATTCTAGGGGGTCATATTATAGGTCCCTTTTTCATCAATGGCAATTTAACTTCGGCTCTGTATTTGCAGTTATTGCAAAATGAAATTATACCTGCTTGTGCTATGCTGTATCCAGATGAAAACAATGAACACCTTCTCAATAACAGTATCTGATTTCAGCAAGATGGCGCCCCACCACATTATGGTGTAAATGTTCGTCAATATTTGGATAACGTCTTACCAAACAGATGGATTGGGAGACGAGGAAGTATTGAATGGCCAGCTCGTTCGCCTGATTTAAGCCCTTTAAACTTTTTTCTTTGGGGATACGTAAAAAACAGGGTTTACAAAGATAAGCCCAACGATGTCGAAGATTTAAAAATCTGAATTACCAGAACGATAGAAGAAATTCCCCGAGAATTTCTACAAAATTCTATTCAGGGTTTTGTAAATCGATTGAGTCATTGTCAAATTAGAAATGGAGAACAATTTGAACACTTACTTTAATTTAGGTAGTTATTATTTTTTTTTAATGATAAGATTGTGACTGATAAGTTTATTGCAAATAAATGAGGCTAGTTACCGTGTTAATTAATTCTGCTAATTTAATGGATCTTTAATATTTGAACATTAAGGCACTTTTTCTCAATTTTTTTCAAATGTAACATATTGAAAATTGTATACCGTTGAAAAGAGAATAGAATGTACTATCGAAATCAATAATCAGAAATATAGGTTGTCATTTCAAAAAAATATCGATGACGTCGTAACTTAAAAACAATTGAAGAAAAAAATAATTCAAGTATTCTCTAATGTAGATAATAATTTCATAACAAACTTTTGTATTGAACATAATTTCCTAAAATGAATATTAACGACAATAAATCGCCGTCTCCATACTTTTAACTAACCCTGTATATACATATATATATATATATATATATATATATATATATATATATATATATATATATATATATATATATATATATATATATATATATATATATATATATATATATATATATATATATATATATATATATATATATATATATATATATATATATATATATATATATATATATATATATTATATAGTATGAACCGGTGAATGGCCGGACGCACAATAGAAATCTAATAGGAAATCATAAATTCTCGAATTCCTGCTTTCCTAATTATTTTAGATAAAAACTTTACAGGAACTTTTCTTTAAAGAATTGAATTCTTTCTCTATCAGGTGAAACTATTAAACATATTTTACAGCTTACACTAATTTAAAAAATTGCAAAAAAATGTGTACCATTCCTGCACAGCATCAGGACAGCAATGAAATGTCAGGATTATTAAATTATTATAAATTTTGTCATGTCAGTTTATTATTCATAACAATAGACTTAAAAAATGTCGTATACCGTTTCGGAAAAAATAGAAATTGTAAAAATGTTTTATTCCGGCGATAGTACGCGCACAGTAAGTGCATTATTTAGCGCGAAATATCCAATGCGCCTGATTCCAAGCCATACCACATTTGGAAGAATTATTACTAAATTTTGATAGTGGAACTGTGCTTCGTTTATGTAAAATGTGCTAAAAATTATGATGCCAATATTCGAAGAAATATGTTTGAAAATGAAAATGCTACAAATGCAGTTGAAAATCCTGGTATAAGTTCTCGAGAAATTGCGAACCAGTTTAGAATGCATAATACAACTGCATTAAACATTTTGAAAAAGAGTAATTTCCATTCGTGCAAACTTCATTGTCATAAGAGGTTGCTTGAGCGGGATTTTGAGAGAAGAGCGGAGTTTTGTTATGAACTGCTGAAGAAGGGTAATCTAGACCGACAATTTTTAAAGAAAATTTCTTTTATGAATGACGTATGACAACTATTTTAAATTATGTATATTTATAGAATAAATGTCTAATGTAGTGTACGATGTGTGGTAATGGGTTCCATTTACTCTGGTTAACAATAAAAAGTCAAAGTTCTTTTGAAATAAATCAATTCATTAAATATAACAAAAGATTATAAGTACTTGTTTGATCCCGAGTAGATATTTTGTATAAATTACTCTAAATTTCAAGCAGATAATGTACTTCAAAATAAAATATATTGTACGATAAGAAACATGCTATAGAAATTGAGGAAACTTAATACTATTTTCGTTTTAAAGCACAATAACGAAAATTTGTAACCAAATAAAATGTCTTTGTTTTGTTTGAATAACTTTTATATCTCTAGTAAATGTAACAAAATATACTTTGTATACTTTAATACTAATTTATTAGTAAACGTATTTTACTAGGTACACTACTACAATAAAAAACATTAAAAGCTTATTCATCCTAAAAGGGTAGCATAAATTTAAACGTAATGAACACAAGCTGGGTAAAGCAAAATTTTATTTTCGTTGCAGTTATTAATTTTTCAGAGCTTCGTTTAATATTGCCCTAAAAACAAATAATTCTTTTCAATTTTTGAATTCTTTAATACAATAATTAGAGGAGTAGTTTTGTATATTTACAAACGCTAATTTAGTTTTTTTTTTTCCTTTGTATAATCGTTTGTAACCCTTACAGCTTTAGTAAAACCATTACTTGCAGAATAAAGCTTGTTGAAATATCAAAATTGAAACATACGCTGGGTAATATCTACGTAAAATATTGATACAAAAAATTATAATTTAATTAAGAATCCTCAGAGTCAGAACCAGTAAGATTCCATTTATTTTGCATCGGACGTAGATTACTCGATCGAATGCAAGAGTTCTTAAAAATACTTAGGATTTTAATAAATAATTATTAAATATTAAAATAAAAATATTATTTTCATTTAAAACTGGTATAGCACTATATTAAAAGCATTACTTTATCCACTCCTAAATCTAATTAATTACATTTATGGTTATGTATAAAGTAAATTTGTCAAACACATACAAAGAATACTAAATTATAAATATATTTCAGCACTAATTCAATTCATTTTTATCAGGATTTTAGATAATAATACAACAATTTTATTATGTCCTGATATCATTCAAAACTATATGTTTTGACAAACTATGTGCTTAGTTTATTAAATTATTACTATCGTTACATAATTTTAATATACCCTAATAAATTGCTCTTATGCTGGATAAGTGTAATTTTGAATTATTATTTTATGAAAAAATAAAAGTACTTATTTCAAATTCTCTTCTGGCTTAATAATAATTTCATTAACTACCTTCCAACCCACATACACTACGTTTCAAATAAAATGCACCACTTAGAAATAATAATGTTATGATCTTGAAGGTATAGTAAAATAATGCTTTATTAACATGCATAGGATGAAATTTTTAAGGTAAAATATTAACAGTTAACAAGAAAATGTTAGTAGTGTGTAGCATCGCCACGCACAGCAATGCAGGCGTTCACTCTTCGAGGCATGCTTTCTATGAGATTGTCTATATCCTCCTGAGGTATTTCATCCCAGTCTACCCGAAGATGGTGTCGTAATTCATCCAAGTTGTTTGGGGGCCTTGGTAGTTGCCTTAGTCTTCGTCCCATCATGTCCCATACATGTTCAATAGGCGAAATATCTGGCGATCGCGCAGGCTACGGCAATTCTGGTAGCTGCACTTGATCCAGAAACCTTCTTGTAACATGTGCGATATGTGGTATAGCATTATCTTGTTGCAAAATACCATTTGGCAACGTCTGCATTAACGGTACTACCACTGGCTCCAAAACATTATCAATGTAACGCTGAACACTTAATGTGCCTAGAATGAACACAAGAGGAGATCTTCCACCAACACGTATGGCGCCCCAAACCTTGACTGCAGGTGTTAACCCTGTGGGTCGTCTTTCAACAAACTCTAAATTTCGACGTTCTCCTCGAAACCGCCGTACCTTCAGACGACCATCGTTTCGCCACAAACAAAAACGCGATTCGTCGCTAAAGACGATGTTATTCCATTGAAGGCCCCAGTCTAGCAGTCTTATGCTCTTGAGTTAACTGGGGTCGTCGGTACGGACGATACGAATGTAAGCCAAAAGACTTAATTCTCCTGTAGATTGTTGACATTGATAGGTGACGACCAGTAAGTAGCTCCTGTCCAGTTCACCGCAGCAGACCTTGTTGACTGAAACCGATCTCTTGTGGCCATCCGCCTAAGAAGTCGTTCTTCACGATCATTGGTGCTGCATGGTGGTCTTCCACTGGAGAAGAACAAATGCGGGCCACCGTGGTGTGGTCTCGATTAAGCCTTCTGCCGATTTCTCAAAATGACAAACCTGCTTCTTTCATGCCCATAATTCTACCCCTGTCAAAATCTGAAACTTGGGCAAAATTTCGTCGTTCTCTTACTGGGGGCA
This sequence comes from Vesta saturnalis, assembly GCA_036346205.1. Taxonomy (NCBI): domain Eukaryota; kingdom Metazoa; phylum Arthropoda; class Insecta; order Coleoptera; family Lampyridae; genus Vesta; species Vesta saturnalis. The sequence continues at coordinate 1,241,398 of JARFJB010002287.1, read as the reverse complement.
TGTTTTTCAGAATAAAGGCTAAACAACAAAAAATTGACACTAAGCGACTAGATTTCTTAAAATGTATAAATAAAAATTGTTGATAATTGATGTTAACAATGGTGCAAAGTACATAATAACATGTTCTTTTTCATTGAAACTTCCATTGTTTTCTGTATGATACAGAAACATTATTTTGCCAAAATTTCAAAATCATAGTATTATTATTTCTAAGTGGTGCATTTCATTTGAAACGCAGTGTATAATGATATTAACACACAAAATGAATATTAATGATCTATTTGAGAGATCACTAACTTACACGTACATATGAAATCAAACAATTACAATGTTGACATCGCCATTTAAAATATATCTTGTCATCTAAATAATTAATGGGATTAAAATAGAACAATCAAGTGTTTGGTTTTTTAGTAAGAGCAGATAATGCAATATTAAGCAATATTTCCTAAGTTTTAATATAATTATGTTCAATTTTATTTCCAAGCATACGTGGGGCGTGTAGGTGAACGTGCGTGTAGGAGTGCATGTGGGCGTGCATGTGGGCGTACGCATGGGTGTGCTCGTAAGCGTCCGCGTGAGCGTTCGTGCGAGTGCGCGTACGTGTGGACGTGCGTGAGGGCGTGCATGTGGGCATGGGTGTGGGAGGGAGTACTACGTGCATGTGGGCGTTGCGTTGCGTTGGTGTTGCGGTTGCGAGTTTGTGTTTATGTTCCAGATGGTGTTGGTGTCGACGTGTGTCTGCGTATGCAGGTGGGTGTACATGTGCGTTCGTGTACATGTGCTTGTGCTTGTGCTTGTACTTGTGCTTGTGCTTGTGCTTGTGCTTGTGCTTGTGCTTGTGCTTGTGCTTGTGCTTGTGCTTGTGCTTGTGCTTGTGCTTGTGCTTGTGCTTGTGCTTGTGCTTGTGCTTGTGCTTGTGCTTGTGCTTGTGCTTGTGCTTGTGCTTGTGCTTGTGCTTGTGCTTGTGCTTGTTTGTACTTGTGCTTGTGTTTGTGCTTGTGCTTATGCTTGTGCTTGTGCTTGTGCTTGTGCTTGTGTGCTTGTGCTTGGCTGTGCTTGTGCTTGTGCTTGTGCTTGTGCTTGTGCTGTGCTTGTGCTTGTGCTTGTGCTTGTGCTTGTGCTTGGCTTGTGGGGCTTGTGCTTGTGCTTGTGCTTGTGCTTGCTTGTGCTTGTGCTTGTGCTTGTGCTTGTGCTTCGTGCTTGTGCTTGTGCTTGTGCTCTGTGCTTGTGCTTGTGCTTGTGCTTGTGCTTGTGCTTGTGCTTGTGCTTGTGCTTGTGCTTGTGCTTGTGCTTGTGCTTGTGCTTGTGCTTGTGCTTGTGCTTGTGCTTGTGCTTGTCCTTGTGCTGGTGCTCGTCCTCGTCCTCGTGCACGTGCTCGAGCTCGTGCTTGCGTTAGCGTTTGCGTTTGCGTTTAAGTTTGCGATTGCGTTTGCGTTTGCGTTTGCGTGTGCGTGTGCGTGTGTGCGCGTGTGCGTGTTCGTGTGCGTCTGCGCCTGCGTTTTCATCTGCGCGTTTGCGTTTGCGTTTGCGTTTGCGTTTGCGTTTGCGTTTGCGTTTGCCTTTGCGTTTGCGTCTGCGTCTGCGTCTGCGTCTGCGTGTGCGTCTGCGTCTGCTGTTGTGTTGTGTTTGTGTTTGTGTTTGTGTTTGTGTTTGTGTTTGTGTTTGTGTTTGTGTTTGTGTTTGCGTTTGCTTTGCTTTGCGTTTGCGTTTGCTTTGCGTTTGCGTTTGCGTTTGCGTTTGCGTTTGCGTTTGCGTTTGCGTTTGCGTTTGCGTTTGCGTTGCGTTTGCGTTTGCGTTTGCGTTTGCGTTTGCGTTTGCGTTTGCGTTTGCGTTTGCGTTTGCGTTTGCGTTGCGTTTGCGTTTGCGTTTGCGTTTGCGTTGCGTTGCGTTTGCGTTTGCGTTTGCGTTTGCGTTTGCGTTTGCGTTTGCGTTTGTTTGTTTGTTTGTGTTTGTGTTTGTGTTTGTGTTGTGTTGTGTTTGTGTTGTGTTGTTTGTGTTTGTGTTTGTGTTTGTGTTTGTTTGTGTTGTCGTTTGCGTTTGCGTTTGCGTTTGCGTTTGCGTTTGCGCTTGCGTTTGCGTTTCTGCGTTTGCGTTTGCGTTTGCGTTTGCGTATGCGTTTGCGTTTGCGTCTGCGTCTGCGTCTGCGTATGCGTATTTTTGTGTTTGTGTTTGTGTTTGTGTTTATGTTGTGTTTGTGTTTGTGTTTGTGTTTGTGTTTGTGTTTGTGTTTGTGTTTGTTTGGTTTGTTTGGTTTGGTTTGTGGTTTGTGTTTGGTGTGTTGGTTTGTTGTGTTTGTGTTTGTGTTGTGTGTTGTGTTGTGTTTGTGTTTGTGTTTGTGTTTGTGTTTGTGTTTGTGTTTGTGTTTGTGTTTGTGTTTGTGTTTGTGTTTGTGTTTGTGTTGTGTTGTGTGTTGTGTTTGTGTTTGTGTTTGTGTTTGTGTTTTGTTTGGTTTGCGTTTGCGTTTGCGTTTGCGTTTGCGTTTGCGTTTGCGTTTGCGGGTTGCGTTTGCGTTTGCGATTGCGTTTACGTTTGCGTTTGTTTGTGTTTGTGTTTGTGTTTGTGTTTGTGTTTGTGTTGTGTTTGTGTTTGTGTTTGTGTTTGTGTTTGTGTTTGTGTTTGTGTTTGTGTTTGTGTTTGTGTTTGTGTTTGTGTTTGTGTTTGTGTTTGTGTTTGTGTTTGTGTTTGTGTTTGTGGTTGTGTTTGTGTTTGTGTTTGAAACTATCAAGAGTCCATATTCCAACTTAAGATTTGTTTTGAGGTCGTCGAAATCTTAAAAAAATTTTAAAACATAGAAGGTACTATATCATAGATAATTGAGATGATACAAAGTAAATTTTTACGATGCCTTCACTTTAGGCTTAAACATTTATATCCTCGTTTTGATCGTTACGACGATTTGTTGAATTTATATAATTTTAGGAAATTAAGTGGCCGAAGACCGAATTACTTCACAATCACATTAACTATCCATACTTACTCTCATTAATTGGTATTAACGTCCCTGATCACAGAACGAGAGCAAAATTTATATTGTTTAAAGCCCCACAACAAAAACCAACACAGTAATTCCTCTATTACCCACATGCTACCAACTTATAATAAATTACACAAATCGCATTGCGTTGATCTGGAGTTATTTGGCCTGGATTTACCACGATTTAAAAAAGAACTTATCCTTATGTTGAACGTATAGTAAGTAAGATACAGATAAACTTATTATCATTATATAGTTAATTTTAGGTTGGAAATTGTCCTCAAAACTATAAATGAAGTCATTTCTCTGTTGTTTTGAGCAAGAAATAAAAATAAATAAAGAAATAAATAAACATAATTGATCGGTATGTTTAAGATCTATATCTATGTATCTTTATATCTCTGAAATATGCATGTGTTTCAGAAATATTTAAATAAAACTAAAAACTGGCCCTAACAAACCCCTCTCAGCCGCTGGATTTCTCCCAGAACTTAATCTTCTTCCAAAATCTAGTTAGCTCCAAGAGAAATGAAACGAAGCTTAAATACAAAATTTCAAATATGTACGTATTATGGTTCTGAAGTTATCGCGGATACTAACACACACACGCACGCCCGCCCACCCGCACGTACGCACCCGCATAGGTAATAGTGTAAACGTAGGCGCATTTAAAACAATTCAAAAATGTTAATCGCTGTAGAATTATTAAGTATGTGATGGCATACCATGTGTGCTATCTCAGAATCATCAAGCATCATGCAGAAAAAAGCAAGCTAAGTGTTGCGAACATATTAAATTCTAAACGTGCATTATGGAAAGTAACTACGAATAGTATGTCAAAAACAACTTGAATACAATTTCCTACTATTTATCCTAATTACTACACGAAAAAATTCAACAGCCAACTACAAAATATATATATATATATATATATATATATATATATATATATATTCACTAGACAAACACCACCATTTACAGTTTTGTTATAAGATCTTGTGGGTACTATGCTATTGTCAAAGTAACTGGAGTTGAACCAATTGTAGTTTTAGGCGGGAAATTCAAAGCACATGTCCCAAAATTGACGGTATGCCATCTCAGCCGGTATACCATTTTACACATCTCCCCTGTAGATGTGCCCCTAATGCTATGTAGAGCAAGATTTGCATTATATATCTAATAATAGTCATCACTCAAGTGTAAGGTATGATTTTATATGATTTAAGTGAAGTGGGGTAACATATGCCACCCGAAAAATACTCTGCAGTCTAATTCAAGAATTAATTTTTACATTTAAGGCTCATAAAAATACATTTTTCAAAATAAATGACAATATTGTACCAACTACCTGAAGTATTTGTGTCATAATATTTTTTTTCTAATTCTGTATCACAAAGGTGATATTATCGTTCTGTGTTCGGCTGAAAACCGAACGATAATAAAGCATAACGCAAACTTATTTTACAGGTTTTGGCTCATTTCGATTTATGGCATTGGCTACCCTGGATTTGGAGGTTTTCCATACTGCTGTTAGCCTTAACCTCTAAAGATTGTGCGAAAAATTGTCAATTTCTGTAAAGTTGTAAATGTCGGTTTACTATCAGTGTAGCGAACATACAACAATTCAATCTGACAATAATACAAATTAGCAAATTGCATATTTTTTATAACAATCAGAATTAGGAACAATTGTATAAAACAAACGTTTCATAATGCGTATTTCTGTGCTCGTGCTTAGGAGAACTCAACGCTTCTCGTCTCGGGTTACAAACTTGCACTCGCCCCGTAATACCAACATTATAATACTTGTATTTTAATATATTATTATTTAATTAAGTAGGAAATGAAAACAAAATTTGTTTGCAGTGGATTTATTTATAGCTATAGTAAATTCTTATGATATTACTTAAATAGATTATTTTTCAACAAAGCTGTTTTATGCTGTATGTTAAAGGAGTCGAATTTTCTATTGTATTCAAGCGAGCGGTTAATATTGTACTGCCTTTGGCAGTTCCCTATATTTTCTATTATTATGGTATTATTTGGACTGTTTACTTTTAGATTGTGGTGTATGATTAAACAAACCCTTGAAGTGTGAACACTAAATCAATTAATTGGTTGAAAACTAATATTATTTTTCCTATAGTTTCACCTTTTAAATACACTAAGATCAACATCGTTAGGCTTTTTTTTCTGCACTTGGTAAAACATTTATACATTTATTTTCAGATATATTGACTTTAAAGACTAGATTATCTGTAAAAGACATATACGTAATACTTCAATTTGCTTCTCCTTCAATGGACAACTGCATGAAAGCGTCAAGATTAAATCCATCGTTAAAGAAAGCCATCACTAAATTCTGTACTTTTATTGATTATATAGTTAAAAGTTCACTATAAAGCTCTAATAAGCTGAAAATCGAAATTGTGCATCTTCTGTACATATAAAAGGCTAAAATAAGTTAGATGACTTTTTAAGTGCTTTTGATTGCTTTAGATTTGTATGAATTTTGTGTTGATTTGGGAGAATAATTTTTATTGTTGATTATCATTATAAAAGGTAAATAACATTTTTGAAAGTGTAACAAACTGATTTGGTTCAGAATTAAACAAAATAGTTGTGTCTTGGATTTATAAACCGGATTTTTTTACATTTCGGAAAGCAACACCGTACATATATGTAGCGAGTTTTCATCAATATCTGACCCCCACCTGATTGCAGGTGCTTAGGCAACTAAAGATGCACGATAGCAAACCTGATTAATTTCCCTTAGGAAGGGTACTAGCGTGAATAGTATTTATTATTTATTGTTATTTTACAAAAGGTGCACAAAATGACAACCATTCATTTCTAGGCTCACATTAATTCTTCGCTTCATATTTTTAAACACACGTTCAAGTTCAATTAGAGTCATATTATTTCTTTCTTGTTGTATTACTCTTAAGTCTAACAAATTATTGTTGTTTAAACGTTCATTGAACCACTGACAATGTTGCACTCGAAGATTTGGTAAGGATGCATACGTAACGTCTTGTCTATAGCTTTGTGGCAAGTACCAGTGGACAAACCTGTAACAAAAAATATGTTCATATTTCTGGTTACATAAACGCAGTAGGTAGATTTAATCGTACCTGTTTGAGCGGATAGTGGTGGAATAGATTTTTTAGGACTTTTACAAATTCAAATTAAGATAAATGACAATTCACCTTAAAAAATGCTAACTTACTTCAAAATAGCTTCGTAACGTCTTAACGTTACGAAGCGGGAAAGCCTCTGAAAACTACTCAATGCAGGACTGCAACGAATAGCTCCAAGCTCTATCAGGGTTTAGGGTGTCACTGCGGAAATGTGCGATTGGAAAGGATGAGGTCACGTATTTCATTCCCTCCCCAAGGAAGAGGGCGAGCTGTTTGAGCTTTCCAAGCTCCTTCATAAAAATGTGCCATTAGAATAACGGCATCTTGTTCTTGTTGTTTTTGTTCAATGAGAAACACCATTGCTGTGCAGTATCACAATACAAATTCAAATTAAGATAAATGACAATTCACCTTAAAACATGCTAACTTACATCAAAATAGCTTCGTAACGTTAAGAGCTCTAAAAATAACTATTAAATGCTGATTAAATGTAGAGGAAATTCGAAAAGACAGCAAACAGAAGTAATGCAAATATGAAGTTATAAAATTAAATATTGCGATTTAGTAATTGTTTTTTGTTTCAACCTGCTAACAACTACCAACCTATAGAAAACATATTTAAAGCGCGAAATTTTAAATTGATCACGTGGGGGTCAATCATTGATGAAAACCCGGTACTTTTAATAAAGCAACAACCAACGCATCACTTAAATGCATATAACCCAATTTCTTTTCTAAACGTTTTTCATTAGGCCTAGTAGCTAATTACATGGTCGGTGTTATAAACCATTGAATTGTAACACTTCTTTGAAAAACCCTGGTACCTTTTGTAGTGCTATGCGATAACAATCGTACGTCTCCGTCTACGTATCAGTTTCTTTTAGTGCTTAAACCGTTCACAGTTTGCACGCACGTCCTCGCTTAACACAAATACTTTTAGACTTTTACCAAACGTACTTTATGTTAACCAACGACATCTACTGCTAAAAGGGAAAATGTCTAAATAAAAATGATGTGGAGTCTTACTTAAAACTAAGTTTCACGTGGGCGGAAAATTTAGGGAAGACTAATCCATAATGTGCCATACGTGCTGCAATTCTTTAAAAAAACTATGAAACCGCTTCATGTAGGACGGAATGTTTGTAAGCAAGAGTAAGCATTTCAGAAACAATAATGTGAAGCGTTTTGAGCGTTTTTGAGATGACCTTGTAAAGTATTCAAAATGGTTTTTAAAACTAGGCCGAAATACACAACAGATAGAATGAAAGATATGATTGTACAACTTGAGCTCTTTACAATGTAGCTCTTAATTACATTTAAATAAATAAATTTTAACGCTTAGCTTAAAATGGCTTCCGCGGGTATTGGGTACATATAGTGAAGAATATTGGCTTCACTGCAGTATCAAACATGTAACAGATTAATTTATTATTTCAGCACCAAAAGAGGAAGTAGGCAGTCGAGTAACAGGTAGTTACACTTGTGTATGCCCGCAGATGGTCTAAAATAACTTAAAAAGGGTAATCAATTTAACACCGGTTGTCTTCCAAAACTTATCCCGAATGAATCAAGTTGTAGATAAAGAAAATAGTGTAAATTGCTTATTAGTATCGTATTAAGAGAAAGTGGAAGTATTGTGTGCTGATTAACATTCGCATGAGGGTAGGGTCGTATTCGTCTTTGTTGAAATAAGAAAACATTGGTTTTCCAAATCGCTTTACCAATTATAATGAATTAATTATTAGGTATAGTTTTCCTAAGCTAAAAAGGAGCAAAATTTAGTAATGTTTTGAGATGAAAAGCATAACAGACCTAGTCCATGTGAAATTAAGACACATATCCATCGAAACGTATTAATAGAAGAAAATCCATAAAGACAAAACTAACTCCATTAATAAATTAAGCTTGGATATATTACATTTTAAACGACGGCATTTACAAAACTAGGAAAATTCAAACCTTTTTTCTTTCATTCACGATAACCATCTTTTGCCTCAAACGAAACGGAAATGCAAATGAATTTAACAGCGTAAAATCAAACCTTCTCATTTCGGAAACCCCATTGTACAAATAACTTGCCACTTCTTAAAAACTTTGAAACACAAATGGTAACGCAAAGTTGTGAAACAAGCGTACTGGAAGTTAGGAACAAATTAAAAAGTATGTACGATGGCATTTAATAGTTATAACGATGTGTAACAAATTTCGCGATGTAAATAAGTTACGTAAGAGGCACAAATGGTAATAAATTATCTTATTTCATAATCAATGAAAATATTCGTAGGTTATATCCCAATACCTATGAATTTTTCGGGTTAAAACTACAGCAACTTTTTTTTTTTAATTTGTTCCGGAGGTCGAGGCCACTTTGTGAATTATTAAGTCGAGAATATTTGATAAAAAACAAATTAAAAAAACAGCAGCTGTAGTTTTAACCTAAAAAATCATAGGTCGAAGAGTATATGTTAAGATTATTTACAAAACCAGGTTTTTAATTTAATAACAAGTTATGTTCTTATGTTATTACTTTACACAAAGTATTATGTTCACTACAAATATCCAACAAAACATTGTACATTTCTATTTTATCTTATTACAGACTGTCAAAAAGGTGAACAAAAATTTAAACGCTGAATAAAATCGCACTAGAAAATATTCAGCTGTGATTGGTTCAATTAAAGAAACTAGTCTGCTGTGATTGGTTGTCTATTAGATGTAATAAATAATCCGTCAAAAACATTTTTCTTGAGCTTCTCATGCTTGAGTGTATATGCTAAAACGAGAACGTTGTTTTTATTGATATTCTGGCTTATATCAAAAGTACAAAATGTAGTCAATGTGATGCGTACTTTACATTTATTTAGTTAATTAATCTTTAGGAGTTTCTCCGAAAAACTTTTATAAAGAGAACTTATCTAAAATTAAATAATCCTTATAAAAGTGCCTCTTCATTTTTTTATAAGTTTGACGGTTATTCAGATATTCACAAGAAGTATTTTATGGACACTTTGTTTTTTTAGGGCTTTCCTACGAAGAATTTTTATTAAGAAAACTTATCTAAACTTTCATTCTCCTTGTAATCGGATTTTAACCAATTTCAGTAATAGTTCTAAAAACGTAGTTTTATTAAAAATTGGATACGTACTTTTTAAATTATTATTACTGCACACACGCGTGCGCACACAAACACATACACACACTCTCCGCACGTATACACACACACGAACACACGCATGTACGCACACACACAGACGCGCACACGCTCACACGTACACACACCCATACGCACACACGCACACACGCATACACGCACATACGCACATACGTACACATACGCACACTTGCACACGCACACATGCGCACACACGTACACATGTGCACACGCACAGGCACACGTATACACCCACACACGCACGCACACCGTCACGCACACGCTCAGTCACGCACACGCTTACACACACACACATGGGCGTATGCACGTTTCCACACATAAGCGCACACACACACACATGCGCGCGCGCACACACAGAACCAAACGTGAAGTTTCACTTCAAATGGACAACACTAGAATTTCTATCAAGAAGTATTTTCGGGGATAAAATAACTAGTGTTATGGTTATTATCGACGATAACTCGTTCAATTTTCTAAACGTTTTAACGAATGGTATCATTGATTATTAATCATAACACGTGTTATATTTGGTAAGAGAATATAATGAACGTTAATACAAAATATATTTTTTTAAGTCTGTAATTTTAACCGATTTATCACTTTGACATTAAACTATTTTATTCATTAAAATCGCGTGACACTCAACATGCGGTGATAAAATTATCACCATTTTAATAGCCTATTCTGCGGTTTTGTTTTTGTATTTTAACCAATGAAAGTAATCGAAAATGTACCATGTGACACCTGAATTATATTCTCCACCTAAGGAGCACATTCAAGACATTTTCTCTTCTGAAATAGAAAACTATGATCTATTGCTGTAAACATCTTCCTTGCACAAGTGGGAGTCCACCCAAATATGAACACATTTTTTCAGCGCAAACAAGCACAACGTTGTCATTGATCCTACTAGACTAATTTTTTGAACATTGTGATTATTTCCATATTATTTCTTGATAATAGCTACTGACGCCTTGTACCTGCAGTAGTAAATGGGTGTGTGATATAAAAGTACGAAACACACTGCCCAATCGAGGGGGTAAAATTGTATGGAATTTTTAGTTTATACAACTATGAAATAATACATTTTTTCGTTCTTACATATTTGAAATTAACATTAGATTTCAAGGTAAATTTGGTATATAAGTGCGTAAGCATGCATTCTTTTGTGCTTGTTTTGAGACAAAATATTAGATTTGCGAAAATAGGAATTCCATTAGGAGTTTCACCAAGAAACTCAGGGATTTGTAAGTCATGGTTTTTGTATGGCAATGGCAAACAAATGGTCTTGTAAAAGTTTTTCTTGTCCCAGGATCTACAATCCTTTGAGTATTATTGGGCTTCCATGCCACGTATTTGCTATATAAAAGACGTCCACCATCTCATTTTACGTCATGAACAAATTTCTAAACATATCTTCCACCTTAAACCAAATCATAAGGTAAACACATTTAACAAACACTGATACAAATTTGTATCCAAATTAGTGCCAATTTACAAAAACGCAACTTCTTACTACTTAAAAAAATAAAGCCAAACACTTTTAGTAGGTTTGAATCCTACATTTCATATTCTTCTGGCTAAGTAAATATTGTAAATTAATCTTTAAGTATAGCAAGTTATCTAGAAGAGTAAGTCACAGTAAGATGGTGTAGATGTATACCTAGTTGTCCAGTTCCACATCTGGAGGATTGCGTCAACTATTGCCTTAGTTATCAGTTCAAGCAGGAAAACTCGGCCTGAGTGGCGAAGAATAGACAAGGATTTTATCAAACGTCAAAAAAGTATTGCTTTCATGCTTCATGCTTGTGTATGCGCGTATACATGCGTGTACGTGTGTGTGCGTGCGCGTTCGTGTTTGCGTGTGCGAGTGCGTGTGTGTGCATGTGCATGTGCGAGTGCGTGTGCGTGTGCGTGGACGTGTGCGTGTGCGTGTGCGTGTGCGTGTGCGTGTGCGTGTGCGTGTGCGTGTGCGTGTGCGTGTGCGTGTGCGTGTGCGTGTGCGTCTGCGTGTGCGTGTGCGTGTGCGTGTGCGCGTGCGTGTGCGTGTGCGTATGCGTGTGCGTGTGCGTGGACGTTTGCGTGTGCGGGTGCGTATGAGTGTGCGTGTTCGTGTGCGTGTGCGTGTGCGTGTGCGTGTGCGTGTGCCTGTGCTTGTGCCTGTTCATGTACATGTGTGTGTGTGTGCGCGCTTGCTCGTGCGTGTGCGTGTGTGTGCGCGTGTGTCTGCTTGTGGTTGTATGTGGGGCGCGCGCGCCTATGCCCGAGATAATTTAATGAAAGGATAAAAAGAAAAAAAAATCTTGTAGGTTTATACAATGTTTACTACCATTTCACATTAAAAAAATTCCAAAACGTATATTTATATAATTTTTAAATTGCAGATGTGTCTTACATTTTTTGGACATTTAATGTAGGCCATACATAAGTTGAAAATAACTGTTCTGCAACTGATAATCTTTTTCCTATGATTCTGTTAATCAAAGATTACCTACACAGATATAAGAAATTTATGTGCTAGCCACATCAGATTGATACCTTAATAATGCTAAACTATCTTTCGAGAAATTTATTTAAATAGCTTTCGTTGGGATTTTGAAGTAACTCGAAAGCTGTTCAGCCCTAAATAAGACTTGAATCTGGGTCCATAGCGTGACAATTAGTTTTTCAGTTATATAAAGAGTACAAGTACAATTCACGTTGTTACGGGCGAAAATTGCAGTAGAACGGAAGTAACAGATAAGGGAAAAGGGATTCCGGAATCCCAGTGGTACAACGGGCGTGGGCATGTTACTAATGTATACGTTTAAGATAGCTTGTAATAGATGAGACACAATAGGGGTTAGTCATAAATCAATTAAGCGCCAGGGTGTTTATAAATGCCAATCAAAGGTCGCAGTACCTGAAAGCAAAGATTCATAGCTAGGTTCATAGCAACTAAAAAACTCACCTATCTTTTTGTCCTATTGGAGGTAAATCAGTGAATTACAGCTGGTTGGTTGATTCCTATAAATCTTCAAAATATTTGCGAATACTCGCAAAACACTGGCGTGCAAATAAGCCAGCTAATCGGTCGACGATTTATTTACTTTGTAATTACATTACCTTATATTACAAAACACCACCAAATGAAATTATGTCAACCAAATTAAAATAACTAATTATCTCTTAAAGAATTCTCTCTTACATTGTTATGTTAAAGCTCGTACTAAAATACGAAAAAGTAATCGAACGTCGTCACTTTTAAAATTGCATAAATTCAAAACCCTCTAAAATAAATAAACTACTCGGCAACACGAATGTAAACCAAACATCTAATCTTTTAAATTTTGATCATACATAAATGCTGAAAACGCAGTAGTAAAATGGTCGGAGTTACAAAAATAGTATACACTGTAGAGAAATATTACCCGGTTCATTAACACCGTTCATATATTATAATAAAATTACTCGTGAATATAATTAACAATCGGTGTGTTGAAGCAAAAAAAAAAACACTCAATTTCATATAATTTACTAAACTACCGGGAGTGAAGCTTGGAGATAATACACATTGAGCTATGAATAACACACGAGTTAATACACTTTTATTTCAAACGCCAAAGGCGCTATTATGCAAATTAAACAAGGAAGCGTATTCATCTATTTGACAAATATAACAAAACAAAGAAACAAAACGCTTTATTACAAATCACTAGCAACGCAATAAAAATTAACATTCGAAAGTAATTACCTTGATTGTACAAATCCTCACTCTGAGACCTCTCCGTTCTGTGGTACAAGGTAGAGTTCCTGTGGTTGACTCTCTAATTATTGGATCGGTGCGAACCCGCCTACAGAAGTTCCAAATGTCGCTCTCCAATATCCCAACCAACAGACAATTGCTTTTCAATTGATAATTACTAAGTTGAATTATGAAAGTTGTTTCAACCAACTTAACGAGATGATTTACTACTGACTTGTTTGGTTTAATATAACTGCACAAGAATTTTATTTGCGCAATCTTCTTTGACTATTTATATACAATTAAAATTAAATACATAGATAAAAAGTTTACCTCGAATAGGATTTCAACCTACGACATGTACTTTGCTAAAGTACCGCTCTAACCAACTGAGCTATCGAGATACAAGCCCCAATCGATGTAAATTTTGTCTTTACGTATGTAGAACTGATGTAAATCCTAAATATTTACTTTTGAACTTATTCGTTCATAACAAAACTTATAATTATTTAAATACAAATTTATTAAAGCCAGCGTTATATTTACAGCGATTTCTCTGTTTATCTAGCTAACCGTGAAGGTGAAGGCACTAATGTTCATGATCTTGAATCCGCGAAATTCGCAGTCTTAACCAAACACAGGGAAAGTACCATCCTTTACACTAATCCCTTTTCTAACAGTCCGTAAACAATGTCACCTCTGACACCAAAATTACCAGGCGCGGTCGAACATCCTTCAAAAATCCCACTAAGGATGCTTGGGAAACATGTGTCTTTCAATTTCAGCCATTTCACGTCAAATCACCAATCATAAAAAAAACCATTTCTTCAGATTAACAGCGCGGTAAAACCAAATACATTTCGGAAAACGAATCGAAAGAAATTACGTCAGGGTACGTCATGAGGCGGAAACATGGTAATTTGATCTATTTTCGACAACTGAAACCTTTGAAAAATGGGCCTTAAACCAACGTATAATAAAGACCAACCCTTTTATCTCTTTAAAATAAGATTTATCGACTTGGAAATCGATTCCCAGTCGCCAAAGCCTAAATCTGCCATCTCCGTTTTCTTAAGCAATCTTAATACCATTTTTGATGATGTAAATTGAACTCAACTAGCGATTAAATAAAAATACTAATATCAACTATTAACTCAAATAAATCTTAATCTCCCCAATAGAAACCCCATTTACCTACTAATACACTAAAACTCCAGACGATAATTTATGATATCAGAACGCCAACTTCTGCAAACCAAACAATCTACGCGTTTATACATTTGTACTAAAACAATTTAAAGAAATATCCTTTCTACTAGCAATCTTAAATAATAAAATCTATCATGTTCTGTATCAATTTCAATACTAAGAGTAAACCAACAAAACAAAAAGAATAAGTAATTAAAAATTATTATTAAATACATAAATAAAAAGTTTACCTCGAGTAGGATTTGAACCCACGACCTGTACTTTGCTAGAGTACCGCGCTAACCAACTGCGCTATCGAGATTCGAGCCCCAATCAATGTAAATTTTGTCTTTATGTATGTAGAACTTATTCGTTCATAACAAAACTTATAATAAAAAAGAATAAGTATTTTACTCAATTTTTCTTAATATTTTTACGTGACAACGTCACACGACAATAATACATTTGTTTGCTTTTTAAGGTGTAATTTACTTAAAAATGAGTTACCAACAACAACAATAAAAATACAATGCCTCTGTTTCTATTTATTAACTTCTAGTTTACTTTACTTGAAGTAGAAGTTCTATTGGGAAATAAAATACGTGGAGTTTAAATGAACGTAAGAAACTAATACATTGAAGTACGAAATAAAATAAACTGTCATAGAAGAATATATACAATGGTAATGGAAAATATTTAAAAGGATAATTTTACAGACAATGAACAACTTTATTATGTAAGATACAATACCATGGTTTTACATAAATTTCTACAATTTATCTGATAAAATGAAATTTATGAGATAATTATTTAAAATTGTATGGTATTTATATTATAGTTTGAATGAAACTTCAACCATAAAATGAAATGTGGTCCATTTAATTAGCTTTTAATGTATTTTAAAATCAAAACTTTGGATATTACGATCGTCAAAATTGTATTCAGAAAGTTTCTGAAAAGTGAATTCGGGCTATTGCCTTTGTAACAAATTTTGGTCGTCCTCTGGTATCCTATTGCTTTTGGTTTCATCTTTATATAGGATAAAAATTAATTAGATTATTAGTATTTTATAAAACTACTCAAATCCTAGAAACAGCTGACAAGGGAACTGTAAATACTACATTACGATACAAGTGGACTCTACCTGATTTTCTAGATAAACCGTTTCTAGAACTCGAAGTATTAATCTAAATCTCCATAAAAGGAGGTATTGCCAATAAATGACAGCACAAGAATGTCGTATACTATTTTACTTGGGTTTCATATAACTTAAAATATGTAACCATTTTTAAACTAAAAGTTTCAATTGTCGATATACATATGAAGGTACAGAGGGGGATGCAATCGACTTTTTTTCACTTTCGCTCATTTCACAATTTTTGCCTAAGTTTCGCAAAGATGGGCCATGACGTCTGGATGTGTGTGTGTGTGTGTGCGTGTGTGCGTGTGTGCGTGTGTGCGTGTGTGCGTGTGTGCGTGTGCGCGTGTGTGCGTGTGGGCGTGTGTGCGTGTGTGCGTGTGTGCGTGTGTGCGTGTGTGCGTGTGTGCGTGTGTGCGTGTGTGCGTGTGTGCGTGTGTGCGTGTGTGCGTGTGTGCGTGTGTGCGTGTGTGCGTGTGAGCGTGTGAGCGTGTGTGCGTGTGAGCGTGTGAGCGTGTGCGTGTGCGTGTGTGCGTGTGTGCGTGTGTGCGTGTGTGCGTGTGTCGTGTTTGCGTGTTTGCGTGTGTGTGTGTGTGTGTGAGCGTGTGAGCGTGTGTGCGTGTGTGCGTGTGTGCGTGTGTGCGTGTGTGCGTGTGTGCGTGTGTGCGCGTGTGCGTGTGCGTGTGTGCGTGCGTGTGTGGGAGTGGGTGTGTCTGTGCGGGAGTGGGTGTGGGTGTGGTTGCGTGCGTGCGCGCGAGCGTGCGTGCGCGCCCTCGTGCGTGCGTGCGTGCTTTCGTGTGTGCGTGTGTGCGTGTGTGCGTGTGTGCGTGTGTGCGTGTGTGCGTGTGTGCGTGTGTGCGTGTGTGCGTGTGTGCGTGTGCGTGTGTGCGTGTGTGCGTGTGTGCGTGTCGTGTGCATGTGTGCGTGTTTGCGTGTGTGCGTGTGAGCGTGTGAGCGTGTGTGCGTGTGTGCGTGTGTGCGTGTGCGTGTGTGCGTGGGAGCGTGTGCGTGTGTGCGTGTGCGTGTGTGTGTGTGCGTGTGTGCGTGTGTGCGTGTGTGCGTGTGTGCGTGTGTGCGTGTGTGCGTGTGTGCGTGTGTGCGTGTGTGCGTGTGTGCGTGTTTGCGTGTTTGCGTGTGTGCGTGTGAGCGTGTGAGCGTGTGTGCGTGTGTGCGTATGTGCGTGTATGCGTGTGTGCGTGTGTGCGTGTGTGCGTGCGTGTGTGGGAGTGGGTGTGTATGTGTGGGAGTGGGTGTGGGTGTGGGTGTGGTTGCGTGCGTGCGTGCGTGCGCGCGAGCGTCCCAAGTACAATTGCAGAATTTTTAAAGCTGCCTAACCTAAATCTATATATGGGACACCGTTTTCGATGAACATCAGCAACCTTGCTGTGTTACAGTGCTGCTTCCATGACAGATCTCAAACGCCATTGGGAATGGAAGTCCAATTCTGTTGCAGAATCGTATGTTCAGGACTCCATCGCCAACAGAAACAGAATTTCTACTCTAATTGCAGGGCAAACTTTATCCAGTATTACAAATACTTTCAGTTTGTCCGTGCAGAATCCACTTAAGGCACATGTATCCACATCTTTATTGATTTCAGGAGGACTCAATATTGTAAGGGGGTTTTCGCTAGTGGCAAGTGAAGCCTGCCCTCAACGTACACCAACACAAAAATCAAGACTCGTTTGGAAATTTTAATTTATTTAGTTTAATTATAAGTTACGGTATTTATTTTGTTTTTCGGTGCAGCGGGTTAAACGGATTCGGTCGCCACCCAAAGACAATCTAATGTCCAGGCCGCCTTTGGGTCCAATCCTGAACTTGTACGATTTACAGGCGACTGCTCCAGGTGCTATAGTGTTTTCGGCGGTGGAAGAGGTTCCTAAAAACAAAATTAATTCGAACGGACGGCGGATAGGATGTAGACAAAGGTCTCAGGTCCCCTTCACAAACAAAACTCCTTCGCGAATGGTTTATGATGAATGAATGAAAGTTTATAAGTGCAAGCTCTGTGAATCCAACTAAATTACAGCGGTTAACAAAACAAATTAATTACTTTTAGATTACAATTATAATCTCATTATATTTAGAATTTACATCAGTTCTACATATATAAAGACAAAATTTACATCGATTGGGGCTTTAATCTCGATAGCGCAGATGGTTAGCGCGGTACTCTATCAAAGTACAGGTCGTAGGTTCGAATCCTACTCGACGTGAACTTTTTATTTATGTATTTAATAAAATTAATAATAATTTTAATTACTTTTAGATTTAATTACAGAACGAGTATCTATTAATTTAACTCTAATTGATCAGTTTATAACCACTATTTTAACTCGTACTCTTAAAATACACACAGCTCCAATTTGTGCAACGCAAGAAGAACGATAAAGATAACGGGGCGGTTTTTTTTGTTAATATGCTCATGCTTATGGTTAGTTACTTATTTTAGCTCATCTAGATGTTGTGCGTAGTCCTCCTCTTCATTCCTGGTCGTTCTTTTCTTGTTGGTATTGCGCTGTTTTGTGTAATTGTATAGTTTACAATCATGAGATGTGCCTATTTTTGGTGTTAAAAAAAAAGAAAGAAAAGATTTATATTAATTTGGAGTGGTAAGGATCTCTCTGGTTGGAATTGTGTCGTCGAAAAGTCTTTTGTGTGTAAAGTTTATTTGTATTGTCTGTATTCTGTGTGTGATGGGCGGTATGTTTGCGTGTTGTATTGTGAGGGCGTTAGGGTATCTCCAAGGTAACCTGTGTATGCGCCTGAGTATTCGGGGTTCACAGGAACCGATAGAAGAGAGGTGATTGGGGTGTATGTTTGTGTATATTAGTGCTCGAAAATCCATAACAGGGGATATGTATGTTTCGTAGATGTGTTGTAGTGTTTTGTGGTGGCAACCTCTGAGTCTACTCCGGAGGGCACCCAGTAGGTTTGCTCGGTTTCTTATCCTGTTTAGTGTTCTTTGTACATCGGGGAGCCAATTGAGGCTTCTAGTGAAGAGGATTCCGAAGTAGGTGATTTGTGGTTGGAGTGAGAGTATTTCTTGATTCCGGGTGAGGGAAACATGGTGTAGTTAGGATGTCGGAAGATCTTAACTACACCGAAGAGAAGTTCCCGGGACGGCCGCGTGACCTGCATGTATATAATACAAAATATTAGTACTGGTGCGGTTAGAAGTTCCCAGTTTTCCTATGCTCAGGCGACAGCGTCAAAGCTTGCTTTAATTAAAATTAAATTAATTATTGATCTAATGCTTATTTTGATATGCTAAAATTATTATGTATGAAATAATGGAGCGATAGATATATAAATTTTACCAATTCCTACAAAAAAATACTCATTTTGTATAACGGCTTACTTACTAATTAACAGTTTTGTCCATTTACAATTTAAAAATTTCAGAAATCGGCTACCTCCTGCACATGTGTTTGTGGTTGGATGTATTGTTAAAATACAGTTTATTTTATACAGTGGAAAGTAGAAAAAATTCCACTGTAGAGTTATATTTATTTGGTTAATGTTATAGAAATTATTGCATATTTAACTTTAGTTATTAATATCGAAAGTTATCCAATGGACTTATCTTGTCCATAACTACGGAATTAAATTTATTCCTAAACGGTAGTCGCAGATGGAAAAATTATGTTTTAGTGTAATGAGATTAACATGTGTTCCTTTTCAATAACTTTCCACTCACAAACATTTACGCTTCATGGTCAAATTCTTATTATTTAAAAATGTAATTCTAAGAAATAAATCAACCAATTTACATGAACGGTGTTTATTATTAATTATTTCATTAATTTGAAACTCTTCATTATATTTATCGGGTTTCAAATTCAGTTTTTTAATGCTTCGGTGTACTTATCTCTAACTAATACTAACATAAAAGGTTTTGAGTGTAATTTTATTCAACATGTGTATTGTAATACAAAACAGATTCGTCAAACTTTAATTGCGGAATATAAAAAGAAAATTTGTATTTACAGTTAACGGTGTAATATTTTAACTCTTTAAGTTTGCTCATCATGAGAAATTTTATCCTGACTGTACAAGATTTAACATTTTTCGCCTTATTACGCTTTACGGTGTAATTATTTATAATATTTCGTAAAGGTATTTTCTGGTGCGAACAAGTGAAGCTTGCCCGCAACGAAGTCTAAGATAGAAATAACACCTGGTTTGGAAAATCTAATTTATTTTTACTCATAATTTACGGTATTTGTGTTTTATCGTCTTTTCGGCGTCGCTCCTGGGCGGCTGACGACAATGGGCGTCGCTTCTGGGCGAACCAAACGGCCTCGGGCACCACCCAAAGATAAGCTCTTGGGCCAGGGTGTACTTTGGGGCCACTCCTGGACTGCTCGGTCTCCAAACAGGTGACTCCGGGTTTCTTCAGCGAAGGATGTCACTAAAACAATATTAATACGGACGGAGGAGGATACGGTCTACAGGGTCACAATTCCCTTCAACAAACACCATAATCCCAAACCCAAAGATGGATGATGGATGGTTTATATCGTTGGGTAACTACAGGCTTTTTGCTTGCAACGGTCAAGATCAAAATGGCGGATCAATGTGTTAACACAAATTGACTAATACGTTTAAAACAATCTAAATCGCGTAAGCTTACTTTCAGATTTACTTCAGAGCAAGTAGTTATCCAACTAAATGTGATTCCTACTTATTAATTACTCTTTTACCTCATAATTTCAATTCATGAATTCACTTTTTGCTGCGTATGTAGCGAGAACGAAAAGAAAGAGGAAGGAAATTTTGTGAAAGCACTAACCTATATAGAGTACGACATTTAAAAGTGGGGAACGATTGGAAATTCCATAATTCTAATGATGGGGCGACAGCGTAACAATTTGTTTTAATTGATATTAAATTAACCATTGAATTAATATTTTGTTTGTCGTGCTAAAATTATTCTTTATGAAGTAACACCAGTAACTATGCTAGATTAGTAAGAGATAATATAAAAAGTTGCTCTAACACCCTTAACAAGTATGTTAAACCTAACAATTTAATAGTCAAGAACTCGAACGTTCGTCTAATGTATTGTCGGCCAAAAATCAATAGGCCAGACAGTGAAATATTTTGTAACATACCACTTAGACCTGCAATTTCACAAATAAACTCCCCCGCATACTTGTTAGCTAGGTTTCTTAATAGAACTTATAGGGATATAACTAGATTTGAATCAGAATTTAATATAAAAAACTCACTTGATCTGATAAATAAAATCAAGGACATACATATCCCAGAGGATTTTAAGTTAATTAATTTTGATGTAGTTAACCTATTTCCCAATGTGCCTGTTGATGTAGTTAAAGAATTGGTTAATAACGCTTTGTTTAACAGCGAACTTAGTGATAAAGAGGCGGAAGATTTTAACATATTATTTAACATTTGTGTTGACCAAAACTTCTATTGTTTTGGTACAGATATGTACATGATATTATTTGCCTTTTTACCGGAAATCAGGAAGAGTTACAAATATTCCATTCACAAATAAATCAGTTGCACCATAACATGAAGTTCACTGTTGAACATGCGGAAAATAATACCTTGCAGTTTCTAGACATTAAGTTAAATGTAATAGATAATAAATTTAGTTTCGAGGTCTACCGTAAGCCAACTCACACGGACAATATATTACCGTTCGATAGTAATAACCCCTACCAACATAAGTTAGCAGCCATAAACTCAATGATTAATAGATTACTAACCATACCTATGCCATTAGACAAATTTGAGAAAGAACTGGACACTATCAAAAACGTTGCCGAGAGCAATGGTTATGGGGAAAATATTGTAAACAAAATACTAACAAAAAAACAGAAAAAATTATCAATATTGAGTAGTACCGGTTTAATACCCATAGAAGCAGATGATAACTCCATACCATACCTTAACAATATTTCTGAATCAATCCGCACAGTATTTAAAACCTGCCAATACAATATTGCTCAAAAAGTACCTAACAACCTTACCAATACTATCGGTAACAATAAAGACACCATACATAAAATAGATAAATCAGGGGTGTATAGATTGAAGTGCCAGGATTGTAACGCTGGATACATAGGCATGACTAGCCGTAATGTGAGGGTGAAGGTGAGTGAACACGTAAGAGCTATAAAAACTAACAACGTGCTCAACAATAAATCTAACTTTGCTACACACATTCTAGAGTCAAAACATAATTTTAATCACAATACTGACGTACACGTTCTATACAGCTCAGACAGATACAGAAATCTTATTAATTGCGAAAACCTAGAAATACACATACATTTAAAAAACATGGAAGTAACTGTGTTGAACGAGGTTATTACCAATTGCCCCCGAATTTTGGCGAATGCAGTACCATCTTGACGTTGCTCTTTCAAATCATTACTGTTAACTTCCAACATAACCACCACGTTTTTAAATTTTTTTAAATTTTCTTAGACTTTTAATCTTTTACGAAAGTATTTTAATTATTTGTACTGTGTGAGGTGGTTTATTGTCCAAAAATAATTATTGTGGTATTTCCAGTGGTTATTAGATAAGTTACATGTTGTGTAAATTATTGTGTTTTTTTAGCTTTTAAGCTTTGATAATGGTCTTCCTTTTGTATTAGACCGAAACATATGTCAGCATCAACATTCTTAGTGAATAAATTGGATGAGAGACTAAGGGTTTATTTATATCCTGATCATACATCCAATATGAGTTTTGAATCAATGAACTACGATTGATATAAAATTCGGCCAGTTTCCATTAGCAAATAATACTTATGCGATTTAACGGTTTAATTAGGAATTAATAACACTTATATCAATTAAAAATCACGCAATTCCGGAAGCTAGTTACTGTTTGACACATCTGTCAGTGTTCGCGTTATATAAATACATAAAATTTTGTACAATAGTAAAAGATTAGATAGGTTCTTTTGTAATTAGAATTCACAGAAAGTATTTCAGATTATCTTTACTTATTTATATCGAAACTGTTATTTAACAATGCAATTTTTACTAACTAAGTTAACTAATTTATGAGGGCGGTGTTAATTATTACTTGTTTATTTTAATTTAAATCTCTCTTAATTAGATTGATCGGATTTTAAAGTCTGTTTGAGTGCTTTCGTTTCTTATCATTCTCTAATATTATATAAAAGGTTTTGAATGTGAATTTTCAATGTAACGGTGTTTTAATATAAACTGAATTACTACTTATCAAGTTTTAATTTCGGAATTGCAAAAAGAAAACTTGCATTTATATTAACGGTGTAATTATGTAGTAAATTTCTATTTACCATTAACGGCTATCTTTTAATTTTACTCTTATCAATATTCAACGGTGCATAACTACTTAATTTACGGATTTACTTATTGTATGATATTAGTGAAGTAAAAAGGAAAAAAAAAACTAATCTTCACATCTGATTGATTCATTGATTTGATTACTTGAATTTGACTAATTGATTGAGATTGATCTGATTGATTCATTGACTTGATTGAGAAGGATTTGATTGATTGACCAGAGCCTGTGCGGAGTCTATGGACCAATCAGAAAGCGTGGGAGATAATTAGACGTCAAGATGAACTAAGATACATTAAACGTGTCTGCGGTTGCCTACCCTCCAGGGGTTGGACTCTTAATACGACCAAAAGGGCCCTAAATACAACATCAAGGGATTGAAAATGCCATCGAGGGGTTGAAAATGACACCTAAAAAGAAGCCAACAATTAAGATAAGAATCCACGGCTGCGTACCCTCCATGGGCTGGAATTAAAAACTACACCGAGGCACCCTGCGCGGAGGCTAGACTGTTCGCTAGATGCTTGATAGAAGTCGATTTCAGTGATTATGGACCTTAAAAAAACTCTTATTACTGACTAAAGGGCTGTAATTACGGAGTGGGGGTCATAAATACGTCACCACGGGGTTGAAAATGGCACCTGAAAAAGAAACCGACAGTTAAGATATTATTAAACGTGTTTGCAGTTGCCTACCCTCCAGAGCCTGGAATTCAAAACTACACCAGAGTACCCTGCGCGGAGACTGGAATACAGATGTTAGATAATTTTAATTTAAAAAAATGAACACAACTCACAGTCTGATCCAGAGCGGAAATTTATTACGGTTATCCGGTATCACTTAGTTACGGCTCCTTCTGGATTTTCCATTTCCTTCCTGTTCGGACTTAAAAGTAATTATATCATTATGCAAAATACATTCAACGGTGGGTTTGGAGGACGGTAAGGATGAGTAGGTAAAACGGACATGAGTCACCCATATGGATGACGCCATGGCTCTCTAGTGCAAGGGCGCATCCTTGAGGTTAAAGTACTTCGAAGGACGGTTGGATCAAGTCTACACTACAGACGAACTTACAAAACTAAATATAATTTTTAATTATTTTATACGGAACGCTGACGGTTGATCTGAAGCGTAATTATTTCTGATATAAAATATTTAGTTTGTGTTTAATCGGCGTTGCACGCCTTCAGATTTGACGTGGATTCTGTTGATCTTTAGATTCGTTGCGGGATCCTTTAGATTGAATACTACGGGTGACACTACTTTGGTTACAATGTAAGGACCTAAAAATTTCGTTGAGAGTTTTGCGGAAATACCTAGCGGTGCATTTGAGAGTGGGTGTTGTTTGTGTAGCATTTGGCTACTTACGGTGGGTTTACACTCTGGCCTTCTTATATTATATGAATATGAATATGAATCAAATGATTTAGATAAATTCTTACGGACTATTTTAAATCTTTCGTGCAATTGTGTTAGACGGGGGTTATATTTTATTATATCGGTACGGTTTACTTCTACATTTTTATTCGGGATGGTTTCATTTTTACGGATAAATGCGTTAGGGCCAAAATTTAAAAATACAGGAGAAAATCCTGTACTCTCCTGAACGGTGCTGTTTACTGCAAATGTACATTCATTAATATGTTTGTCCCAAACGCGGTATTTATTTTGGCAAAATTGAGCAATCATCGTTTTTGATATTCGGTTCATGTGCTCTACGGGATTCGCTTGGGGCGTATAAACAGAGGTAAAACGCTGAATTAATTCCTAAGTCTGACAATAATTTTTTGAATACTCTATCATATTGAGTTCCATTATCAGTTATAATTATTCGCGATGTACCAAATTTCATTATACCTCATCATATAAGACTTGGCTTACAGCGGCGGCGGTTGGTTCTCGGATTGCTTTCGCGCAGACTCATTTTGTGAATATATCTTGAAATACAACTAAATATTGGTGACCTTTTATTGAACGAGGTAGTGGGCCTACTAAATCGGTGCTTATAATGTCCCACGGTGCACAATTTGGGTACATATTCATTTTACCTGCAGTTTGTAATTGTGAAACTTCATATTTTTGGGAAGAATCACATTTACCGACATATTCTTTAAAATATTTTACCATTCTAGGCCAGTAATAAACATTCAAAATTTGGTTTGCGGTTTTTGTTATACCTAAGTAAGTGCCCAGCGGTTGGTGAATCATGATTTTCTTTAATAATTTGAATACGGTCTGCGGTTGGAATACATAATTTCCAAGCTTCGCAATCTAACTCCTCTTTAAAACTATTTACATGAAAATGACGGTAAATTTTACCATCTTTAATGCAATAATCAGGGAAAACCTCCCGGCGGTTTTCTACTTCACAAAATTTATTATACCAGGGGTAATCTGGTAGTTCAACGGCTAGTATCTCATTACTTTCTAACCATAGTGGATTTCGTGATAGTGCATCAGCTACCTTATTAAGCGCTCTTTTTCGGTATTTAATTTCATAGTCATATTGCTGTAAGTACAGGTCCGATCTGTCCAAACAACCAGAAGGTGAGTTCAACCACTTAAGTGACTGATGATCGGTTAACATTGTGAAGCGGTAGCCCTCGAGATAAGATTAAAATTTTTCAATTGACCAAACAATAACAGGACACTCTTTTTCGGTAACGGAATAATTTTTTTCTACTGGATTTAACGTTCTGCTAACATAAGCTATTACTATTTCGGTATTATCAATTATTGGAGTTAATGCGGCGCCAAGGCTTTTTTCAGATACGTCGGTTTGTGAAATAAAAGGATAATTAGTATTTGGGCATTTTAGGATCGGTGCATTTGTAAGGGTGGTTTTTAATTGGTTCAAAGCGGTTTCTTGTTCGTCTTTCCAGTGTCATCGTACATTTTTATGTAATAATCTTGTTAATGGTGCTACTATTTTTGAAAAATTTTTGATGAAGCGTCGAAACCACGAACAGACACCGATGTACTGTCGTAGTGTTTTTATATTGTGCGGTCGTGCCATTTGTTGTATAGTACCAATTTTATTGGGGTCGGTTTGTGTTCCCCCACTGCTAACTACATGTCCTAAATATTTTAGAAACATGCGGCAGAATTTGCACTTTGCGGCGTTAATTTTTAAATTTACTAGACGCAAATGACGGAAATCTACTCTTAAATTATTTAAATGTTCATAGATAGTTTCTCGTAGAACGTCTAGCTATGCAAAAGCATGAGGATCGAGCTCAAGTCCGATTATACGGTCTAGCAATCGTTTAAAAGTAGCAGGGGCAGAATGTAAATCAAAAGGCATAACTGTGAAATGAAATAGTCCTCTTTTCGCTATGGTAAAAGCAGTAATTGCTTTTGACGGTGCGGTTAACGGTATTTTCCGGTGTTCATCTTTTAAATCGATGCTGGATATGTACTTGGCCCGACGTAATTTATCTAGGATGTTGTTTATAAACGGTAGGCGGTTTCTCTGAGCGGAGAAAAGGAAAAAAAAATAACATTCACAATATTAAAAATGACAAAAATTGCAAAATTGTAAATGTTTATCCACCTAAATAACTAATATCTACAGTTAGGTAATGTTAAATAATTTTGACTGTACCATAGATGTACACACATATAACAGATTGCTAACGGCCATGCATTTGATGGGTAACAAAAATATACTTAAATTATACTTATGTATTTTAAATGCCTTTGGTATACTTAAACGCGCCCTCTATTGAGCAGCTGCTCCAACATACACCTGGTAAAAGTGTTACTGTGATTTAACAAAATTGCGTTTACAAATTCTTAAATTAGATGTCAGGCTTAGTATACAAAATGAAAAGAAAACGTTTCGTGCACAGCTTACATTCCACACTGGACTGATCCGTTGATTTTATAAAAGAATTACCAAACTATAGATTTTTTTATTACCAATACGGCGACTCATTTTTGTATGGTTTACCACCGCCGACTCATTGGGCGGTATGCACACGTACAGCGGGCTAAGTGATTTGGTTATCCCAGATGTAATACTACATCTGTGGCGATTGCCGATTGTACCAAGCCGACGTGACAATTAGAGATTTGAGAACTGGTGTTCTCCTGAGAAACGAGAGATTGGCGTAAGTTTCGATTGTTGAAATCATTCGATTGTTCCCATCACTAATTTCAGATAACCTTCTGAACTAAAGGTCGTATCTTTGTTAATACGAGTAGTAAATTAAATCTTTCTCGTATTCTACATAAACGATTTAAATAATTTTATTCATAAATCGAAATTTACTACATTTCATTTTGTTTGTCGCCACATTTAATTTTGTGTGGTACGTGGGTCTATATTGCTTGTAACTTTCCAAAACTCAACAAATTAAAATAAGAGCTTAAGCCTTAAGCTCACATGCCGGGTGTCAATTTGAAAGTTGCCAGGCCTCATATCTTCGAAACTATAACAGATAAATAAAATTTCCCGAACCGTTTCTAGATCATGGAGGGGAAACCACTATGACCTTCAGGTAAATCTTCTGCAGCCCACCCCTTAGGTTCCAGTCATCTCACTCCCATTTTTTAAATTACACTACCCCATGTGGGACATATCATAGGAACCCCCCTTTAAACATGCTATTCGTCAGTACTAAACAAAATGTTGGTTAATTTTTGTTGAAAAAATAAAAAAAAGGTTTTCTGTAACTTGAGTTGTGTTTTTTTCGTATTTATCGCTACCAATATCAAATTAAATTAATACTTCAAAAAGACCGTAAAAAAATTACGATTTGTAAGTCAAAAAACACAAAAGATTGTATCAGATGGTTTCTTACTGACGAAGCTTTCAGGTAACTTGTGTTTGGACATTTGCTTATAGAATTCTCAATAATATTTGTTTGCAAATTATTTTTATTTATGTTTCTAAAAACCGTTATGCTCGAAAAACTAGTACAGCATTTAATGCATTACATTATCTTAACGGTCATGTCAACGAAGAAACCTGTCGTTATTGGAGTGATGACAATCCTCGTCTTATTAGGAAAGACAATACGCAGTATCCCGAACAAATTAATGCCTGGGCAGGTATTCTTCGAGATTGTCTTATTGGACCGTTTGGAAAATCAAAGAGATGAAGATCATGAACTATTTAGTAAATTTAAAAAATAGAAGTGTAGTGGCTGGCACCTAAGGGGTTAATTGCAGAAGTTTTCTGTATGAGTCATATTAGATCGCCCTCAATGTTCTAGAAACGTTTTCGAAAAATTTTACTTACTTGTTACAGTTTCGAAGTTGAGGTCTGGCAAGTTTTAAAGTTGACACCCTGTACTACTTGAACCCCAACCTATACATATTTTTTATTAGTTTTTTAGGTTCCTGTTGCTTTGCCTGCCCAAAGAGGTGCGAAGCATAAAAGTGAGTTAATAAAGCGTCAGGTAGTTATTACGTTCGTGCCACTGAATTAGGTAAAATACTGGGAGATCAGAAAAACTGTACTGTTTACAAAAACTGTTGCATCACTGGAATTAGTGAACCATATTAAATCGTCTTAAGGTTCCAAAAAAAGAACCCAAATTTTCACTGAGCTAGAAAACCGAGGCAATTCAATAAATAAGTTACAGGATGTCCATAAATAAATGAATTCACCTAAAGTTATATTGATGAAACAACCAATAAAAACCAACATTAAGTATCAAAATCATAAATAAACAACAAAATTTCATATTCATTTCGTGGTAAGAAGTGTTACAAATGTTTCTCCTGACTCTGTAAATCTGTTGATCGCGAATAATGAATAAAAAATCGCTGGGAGCGAATGTGATAATGACTGCTCCGACATGCATCTCAACAACAATGACAATGGGAAGGGCACTTTAGATTCTAACCATTCAATTATTTAGGAAGGTTTTTAAAATTATTTGACAGAATTTACAGGCATTCCTTCAAATAAAATTTGCGTTGGAACTTCAATTTTTTATGGCGATGGGTATGTTTTGACAACTAGCTTTATTTGCTTATTATTGTTAAACTACTAAATATTAATGTGTGCTAATGTAGAAAGAAATTAATAAAAAGAAACAAAAACGCTTATTAATTTCAATAATGTTTATTTGGTATTAAACAAGCAATATACTTAAAAATCATAAATATTTTGAAAATACCACACTTGGTATAGAGGTAAGTTGGGTTCTATAAGTTCCTAATGATCCATTCAATCACCTCTTAAAAACTTCGCATCGACTTACCAACCACCCTATATATAATTATATTTTTTCAGGAAGATATTGTTTCTGAATTCAACACGTATTAAATTGGTTTTTTCTTAATATTTTGTAAAAAAATTAAAGTTAGTGTTTACCAACGTTAAATTGGGTTTCTTAAGAAATTTTCGAGCATACATTGGAAAATGACAAAAGTTTGTGACTAGATCTCGATAAGTGCGGCCCAATCACGCGTTTCCTTATTTGACAACTTCGTAGTTAGGTATAAAATTTAAAATCTACGGTATAATAGGAAAAAAACAAACAAAACTACTGTAACCTAACAGAAAAAAAAATTGCAGCAGCCGGGAACCGAACCTGCCTCAATCGCGTGTTAGGCGACCAATGCATCACTAGTCCGACTGTGGTTTTCCATTTTGATGGTGAAACTGGTATTCAAACCATTACGCTCAAAGCTATTTCCTATTGGTCCGCACTTTTTGATATTTGCAAAATTGCTCTCTCTATCATTAAATATTAAGAAAATATCAACTTAACCTCTTAACGCCCCTTGTTACAGATACGTAACGTACTAACAACAAAATGGCCAATACTTTACGCGAAGGTAATTCAAGCTCTTGGAGAGCACTGTGTCATCTGAGTAACATTCCTGTACCCAATAAACCGTCGGTGCTACCCTCTAGTAAAATTTTTAAAAACTTAGTACAGATTTAAATAGTTGTTGTCTAGTGGTTACCGGCTGTCAATTGAGAAAGAGAGGTTAGCAAAGTTACTGAATTTATTTTTTTATAAAAAAGGTAAGATATTATAAAATAAAAATGTGCATTGTATTGTACAATATCTATACTTTACAGTGATATAACATTATGCAGGCAAAATAATCCTTTGTTTAGTCAAAAGTAATGTTTTTTCTTTGTATGAAATATGTAACAACGGGCCACTAGAGTTAAATCACCCGTCAGCTGTTCGTATTAAATATGTGACAGTGGGCAACAACAACCTAGGTTTGTAAACCGGAAAAATATATATGAAACGATTTCCTTTTTCTCAGTTACAGCGATGACGCAACGACAACAAAAGAAAATAATAATTCCCCCCGAAGAAAGTGATGACAGTATGTTAGAAGACAGCGACGAAGAATATGAGCAGCCATCCAATAAAAACAAAAATACAAACTATGGAATTTCTTCCTCCGACGACAGCGACGAAGAAACGTCTGAGGACTTTGAGGCAATTCCCCATAGTTCTCAAAAACAGTGTGGTACCAAGGCACCGGCAGGACAAAACGAAACTCAATTTATTGGGGAGGATGTTGGTTAAGATGATAGAGAAAAATCTACTCCAGAAGGCCCAACAGAAATTGATAGCCCAATAATTTATTTTAGACACCTTTTTGATGAAGAACTTCTTGAGCATATTGCTGCGCAGTCAAATTTATACGCGATGCAAAGAAATCCCAATTAACCATTGATGACGAGTAAGGATGAATTAGAACAATTTATTGAGATATCGTCAATATATCGTCTTCCTCGTACAAGGATATATTGGGCCGCGAATACGAGAGTCGAAAAAGTTGCCGACGTCATGTCTCGTAACCGATGGGAAAAATTGAAAAGGAATTTACATTTTAATGACGACGCACAAATGCCAAATCAAAATGAGCAATCCCGAGACAAAATATAAAATACATCCTTTCTTAAACGCACTACAAAGAAAATTTAAGGAAGAAATGTTGTGCGTGGTCGAACAAATAGTGCCATTCAAAGGCAAGTCGAGTCTACGACAATTATGTAATACTAAAGATTTGGTGAAAAATGTTCAAATTTATACAGGCAGTATTCAACCATCAACGAAATTTCCCGACATCAAACCGAGTGAAAATATTGTTTTGCGAATGGCCGAAGTGATTGCACCAATCGCCAACCATCTTCTGTATTTTGATAATTGGTTTTCTTCTCCAGCTTTGTTTATGGAACTCGCAAAGGTTGGAATCGGTGCACTGGGCACTATAAGAACCAATCGTTTTCCAGGGCTTTTATTTTCGAACGACAATGAAAACCCGTGATAGAGGTAGTTTTGAGCAGAAGAAAACCATTATTGATAATATAGAGTTGCGTGCCTTCAAGTGGTTTGACAATCGTGGGTTTGTTTTGGCATGTACATTTGAAGGTTCGAAATTCTGCTAATAAAATTGATTTAGAATACGCCAAAAAGAAACATAGGGGATCTGCAAAACCAATTCCCGACTTCAATGTTAGAAGAGATGGATGTGAACATTGGCCAGGTTTACTGGATAATAGACAAAGGTGTAAGATGCCAGGATGCAAAGGTCTCACCAGATGATGTGTTTAAAGTGCAAAATTTATTTGTGTTTGACAAAAAACAAAAATTGTTTTGTACCATTTCATCAATAAATAATGCTATTTGTGTACCATTATGGACCATTGTAACAAATGTGCGACAAACCCAAAAAAAAAATCAAAATCAACCCATGGACTAGTCTTTTATATGTACTAATGTATTAAAAAACGGTATTTTAAAATATTCTATTACCGGGAAGTATCATTGGGCGTTAAGAGGTTAATATGTATCGTTGGATTCAGAAAGAAAAATTTTCTACCAGAAAAATTATTGAAATCAAAGCTAATATTGAATAATAAACAAAATTATAGCCCGTTTGTAGCATTTTGAAAATTATTTAAAAAACTTTTGAGTATTGAAATCAGAACATAAATATAACGCATTTAAAGGGTTGGAAGATTTTGCCAAACAGCCTGTATACGTTTATGTTTACCCGGAAACCATTTGTAAGACGGTACCATTGAGTAAAAAATCATTTACTCAATGATGGTACCTAACTGATTTAAAATTTCATGACCAAATCACTATACTTTATTTACTAATAAATACAATAAAGGACAGTTTTTTCATTCAGATTAATGACATTAAATTTGCAAATTTAAAAGTAAATAAACCCTTTCAATCTCTTTATAACGACCTACCTCAATTTAGTCTACATCTGTTATGTGTGTACATCTGTGGCATAATATTGTATTTAGTATTTATTGTATACAAGAAAGCAACAGTAATATTATTATGGTTACGAATATAATTATTAATAAAATAGTTTTGTTTTGCATCTTGCATTTTGTGTAATCAATTCATTATCATATTTCATTTATTTTCTTTTGATGGCCGTCTAATGTGGTTATGTAGTATGTCACAGATTACACACAAATATATCTGTGGTGTAACATTATACGATTGTAGCCACAGATCACTAAACACTACTGGTCTGTGGTTACAGCACAAATATACACGTGTGTATGTAGTTACAGTGATATCTGACAGCAGCTAGTCATGAACCAAAATAGAGACCACCGGTACCTGTAATGGATTCGGGCTCCCTCTAACAGAAGAAAAAAATATCGCTGATTTGTACGAAGGATTAAGTCTTTAATTAGAGAAAATAATTTTTGTTACGTTTCTCCTATTTGTAGGCCACATGTGTACGAAGGATTAAGTCTTTAATTAGAGAAAATAATTTTTGTTACGTTTCTCCTATTTGTAGGCCACATGTGTACACATTGGTATTCCAGTTGCATTTAGAGTACTGGCATCTAGTTAGCAATCTGTTATGTGTGTATGTGTGTACAACTCTGACTGTACTTACTGTTTTTTTTTTACTATTAACTGAGTTTCATAAATTGATTAACGAATAAGCAAGATTCAGGTTATATACCTACATTTATTGCTATGCAAGGTTGCTGAAAAATCAGTACAATGTGCCATCTATAACACTGCTAGAAGTAATTGAGCAGACCGAATGGTATTTTGCAGCCGCTGCCCATGGCAACATACATTAATCGTGTATTTTGCGTCCGTTGTCCATGGTAACGCACGCAAAATTACATTTTTCGGCCGCTGGGTGGAGTGCAAAATGAAATTTTGCGAACGCTTGCACACACGTATATTATTTATCTAATTTTATGAAAAAAAAATTGTACAAACTGAAGCAGTAAATACCACGAACAACTTAGTGTCTTCGTTAAGCAATTAATTTAATTTGTTTTAAGTTTTAGAATATTGCTATGTTTATAACTTGTGATTAGTGGTGAATAAAGTTTTTCCTAAGTGTTCGTTACTCTGACTGCTAAAACATAAATGAAAAGCATTACGAGAGATTTTTATATCAGTATAATAATCCTACGCCAAGCACAAAACGAATTTACATTTGAATCAATGCTAGCTGTTACCGCAAGTAGACATGGCTTGAGGCTAATTGACAGTGTGACGCGTGTCAATAATTGGTGCACCAGGCCTGTCAGTGTGCA
The DNA here is from genome assembly GCA_036346205.1 of Vesta saturnalis. Taxonomy (NCBI): domain Eukaryota; kingdom Metazoa; phylum Arthropoda; class Insecta; order Coleoptera; family Lampyridae; genus Vesta; species Vesta saturnalis. The sequence continues at coordinate 1,208,214 of JARFJB010002287.1, read as the reverse complement.
TAAATAAAATCTACTATAGTACAGATATTGCATTACATCACCACGGGAACAGAATTAATAAACGCCATCCTTGACTATTAATGGAAAACGTATTTACTACCTTTATGATGGCCGATGATAAATTATTTTAAAACTACCAATGTGTAAATTCACAGATAAAATACAATTGCTGTAAAACAACATAAAGACAGAATAACGTCAACCTAATAATAATTTTCATTTAACAAACATCAACAACTAATCGCGAAATGATCGTAACAGTAGAGTAATATCTACACAGTTTATCCAAAAGAAAAATCCCTATATAAAATAATTAGTTGAAGGGCCACTATAGAGAAATAACATGTTTTTAGTTTTTGTCTGGGTTAATAAAAACGTGAGGCGAAGTCTCAAACACTGTTTGCCATAATGTCATATTAGATGCCATTCTGTGAAAGTACGCCAAAGAGGGTATACGTGCAAAATATAGAAATGAAGTTGTTAAATTAAATCCTCTATTTTACAACAAAAGAAAAAACAAATCACTTTAACAGATATAAAACAATATTAATTAAAATCGAGCAATAATCTTAAAAAGTAATCCGTACTTAGCAAAAGGATAGTTAAATTTACCCAAACTCATTTAGGAAATAAACACTTTTTGCAAATCCCTGTTTTTGTATTTACAAAAATTAATTAAGTGAAAATTAATAATTAAAGGCAAGTTGTATTAAG